>BQNB010190949.1:0-11737 GCA_026074375.1 Tanacetum coccineum | reverse complement strand
ACTCGAATCTTCTATCCCTGCTGTCAATTTCAATTACCTCTTTGTTTTCGATGGGTAACTCGTCGAGAACAACGATGAACAGTAAAAAGGGATTACGCGCCCTTTTTAACTGTTAGTTAGGGTGTTTGACTCGGGAAATTTGGGCTTTGACCTGGGTTTATAAAAAGAAAAGGGAATAGGCCGGGTACAGGTTTATAAGTGTTTTTTATAGAAAGATAACGACCATTATCTCTTTATAAAAAGAGATAACGGTTGTTAGGGCTTTAGGGACTTTTGGCACTTTGGATTAATTTTAAGGGGTTGTTTTGGTTATTTTGGAATTTTGTCTTTATAAGTTTGACCAAAGTTGACTTGTTGACCATGGTTGACCAAGGGTTGAATTTTTGACCCTTCTTGCTATTAAATCCTCGGCTCTTGTGCACTCTATCCGTTCTCGTGTCTGTGTTTGCCCGGTTTTGACCGATTTCTTGTGATATTTGCATTATCCGTACCTACACAATCACAAAGATAAAACAAGTAATATACAAGCATTTTATGCACAATTTTATCTTTTTAGGGACATTTTTGATATAGAAAGGATATGTGATTTCTCACATATCACAAGCCTTGTTATACATCATAAAATTTTTTCCTAGTTGATTGGATTTTTGTCCATTCCAATTCCTCTGATTACCCCTAGGAGATTGTGATCTATACATTTCTGCATACCTAACTGACTTTTTAACTAGTTTTTCATGATTTTTAGGTTTAGTAAACTCTACCTTTTTATTAACAGGAAAAACAGTTTCTTTATCAACATTAGGTGAAGACTCAACAAAGCTACTTGTGTCTTGTGATACTTGTTCTTCTACCAAAGACTCTTCAGAATTTTCTTTAGAATTATCTGATTTTTTTATCACAAACAACATTAGACTCTTGCTCACTATTCTCAGGACCATAACCTTTGAATTCAGGCTCTTTGAATTCATCAAGACCAGAATAAGACATATCAAGTTTTTTTAGGTCTATTATAGATTAAAGGATGAGGTAGAGGAACTGCACTATATCCCAAACCCTTTTTACTTTTGTTAGTTATCTGACTCCTTAACAACTTGTCTACAATTTAATGCCCTCTTTTTATTGCTTAACTTTTTCAAACTCATTTTTAAGCACATTTATTTCATAGTCTATGCAAGCTACTTCTCTTTTAAGAACTGCAACTTCTTCACTAAAAAGAACCTCATTCTTTTTATATGTGATAAGTTGTTCTTCTACAGTTGCTAAACCTCTTTTATAAGTAGCTGCTGTAAATTCAGTTTGATTAAGCTTAATAATTAAATCATCACACTATTTTTTAAGAGTTTCATAGTTTTTTAGACAAGTTTTAGAGCAAGTTTTATCATTATATACCTCAGAGTCTAAAAACGCCATTAGAGCCATGTTTGTTTGAACCTGTTCTTCTGCCATGTTACTCCAGTTAAAACCTACACCATCTATAGCCAACATTACCTTTAAAGATGTGTCTTCATTGTTTCCTTGCTTCCTACTGTTGTCTTGATTTCTGAACTGGCCTTCCTTGTTCCTTGGTGCTCTACACTCCCTGGAAAGTGTTCCATCTTATGACAATTGAAACACTCTACCTTGGGTTTATCATACCCAGCAGTATCATTAGCATTAATGAAAATTTTCTTGTCTGTCCTCTGATAGTACCTCTTTGCCCTCATACTTAGCAAAGAGAGCTGCCACTTTAATTCCATTTGCTTCACCAGATCATTTTCAATATAATTTTGCTCTAAAGTCCTGCTTTTGGAGATTAGAACCATTAGGATTCTCAACCATGAAAGCATACAGCATTATCACTGAAGCTAACCAGAACTAACTTGAGGTGGTTAGTGTATTACATTAGGGCTAACAATTACTAACTTCCTATCCAGGTTTAGCCGTATTAACATTCAATAGTACTGCTAAGTGTCTTGGGAGCAGTCATAAAGGCCAAGGTTTTGAGCACCAATACTTGGAACCATCGATATTTTCTATACACTTTGTTTGACAAATTTTAAAGTTGTTGTAAATCAATCGTAGGATCATTGTTTCAATTTCAGCCTTATTCATCTCAGACTACAACATGAGTATTCAACTAAGGGGGATAGCTTGTCATAAATTTTTGAATTTAGTCTTTCTTGAGTGTGACTACACCCAAATTTGCAAGATTCTACCAATCTTCTGGAGCTGTTAAAGATTAGAGTCAAGTGACTCTATGCATGATGCAACTTAAAATTTTCATATTGTTGCTTCAAAGTGTCGTCTATTTTTTCTTAGTGGCTTCACATATACCTCTAAATTCGTGTTTTGATAGCAGCAAAAATCATTGTTTTTTCAGCAACATGTGTATCTGAACTGAAAGTAATGTTGATGTTTGTGTAGCTAAGACTTCTAGCCTTCACTTCTTACTTCTTGTTGGTCTTTTCCTTCAGCTAGTTACAAAAATAAAAAAGGTTCTGAATTTTGTAATCTGAGCCTGCAGTAACATTCTCTTGTGACTGTTTGTGTACTAGATACCCATGTCGTTTCCCATCTCTTTGCCTCCCATAGAAGGCATAGTCTTGTGTACCTAGAAGTATTGCTATGATTATCT
This sequence comes from Tanacetum coccineum, assembly GCA_026074375.1. Classification (NCBI taxonomy): domain Eukaryota; kingdom Viridiplantae; phylum Streptophyta; class Magnoliopsida; order Asterales; family Asteraceae; genus Tanacetum; species Tanacetum coccineum. The sequence continues at coordinate 9,123 of BQNB010190949.1, read as the reverse complement.
TATCACCCACATCTTTACTCACAAGGTTTGAGTATAGGTCTGCTTAAGCAGTAGTATTACTATGTGTAGAATTCTCAAATTCCAGATCTTTCTGGATCAAAAGTTTCAAAACACTAGGCTCTAATACCACTTGGTGATCCCAAAACTTGATCATATAACACAACACTTGTTAAAAGGGATTTAGTTGTACTTGAAAGATTCAAGTAAAACTATGCTTAGAACTTTGTTTGAATACTAAAGGTATTGGTGGGGTGACATCTACCTCTTTAGTACTTAGACGCATATGAATGTAATAATATAAACTGTGGAGACTCGTAGGAATGTACCTATATTGAAACACTTGATATAACCAAAAAGCTTCTAATATTATTATGATGAATTATACGTGTAACTCTGTCTAGTAATAGGTTATACAACCTTGAAGATTATGATTGTATCTTGAGATGTGTTTTACATACCATAACCTTTCGATCTTCTTTTTCTCTATACACCAAGGTATTCTTTACAAGATAAATACAATCTTTCTAAACTTTATATAAGATCTCAACCGTATCTTCTAATTATTATAAGATATACATTTAAATCGTTCACCACTACATATCACTTTCACAGTCTTGAGCTCTTCATGGCAGTTGTAATCCTTCATATCGCAAAGCAAGTACCTTATGTTTAGTAATGGCTACGTTTCACTACACAAAATATCTACGGACGCATCAGCGGTATAGTAACAATTGGGGTGAGATACTCTCATTGTCCATACGCACAAGTCACAGAATAACGACCTCTAAGAGACACGTGTTAAATTAAATTTTCTTATTCGATATATTAATCATCAGAGGTTTACAAAGTGGGGTCCGACATATAATGCAATAGAAAACATTCTGTTTAAAGTTTGTCGACATGGTTCTCAAAATTAATTAAGCCTTCAAAAATATTATCCGCGCGACTCGATTGCTCCCAATGCTCAGCTAGCAAAATATAACTGAGAAAATACACGCAGAGAAAACTGAGTCAACAATAATGTTGGTGAATTCATAGGTGTTAAAGGTAAAAAGCAGATTGAAAAAATTTAAGAATTATTTCAGATGAAAAGTAAGCGTCTCTACATCCATTTAAAAGATGTTATTTCTGATTATCCACATCCTGAAAATCCAAGTATTTATCTTATTAGAAATCTACGTAAATGGGTCAGTAATGGTGGGACTAAGTATATCCCGGTTTTTCACGAAGTCCAATAACAAGTAAGGTAGACAAGGGTACACATTCTACAAGGTCTATATATTATCTACAGGTATTTTTGCACTAAGCTCAGGCTCCCCGAAGCCCTTGACTTGATTGTGCCCTCTCCAAATCATGAACTATAAGATGCATTGCCAACAACCTAACACTATCATAATGTTAAATGCACCCGATCTCTAACTAGTGACCACTAGTATAGGTGGGATTGTCCAATCCCGATAGATCTTTCCACAACACCTCGGCTTACTTACAATAGCAATTAACCGGTTCATGTATGTAGGGACCTTTACGGCATTAAGCGTATCTTTAGCAATAATTATTAAGGAGTAATCTGGATTGCATTACACTTTGTTACCACATTGTGTCCATTGTTAAAATCAATCATGTCTAAAATTCACGGTTTCTATTATAGGTATTAACGATCTCATAATCTTGTAGATAAACACAAATCAAGCTTTAGTAAAAATAACCATGTAATGTTTACGTATAGAAATCAATAAGTTTATGTAGTAAAACGAGCACGTATTCTCACCCCGAAAACAGTTTAAGAAAACCATTAAAAGAGAAAAGGTGGGGCTATGAACTCACAAAGTATTGAAAGGTAATTGTACTGTAGTAAAATATACAAGTTTGTAAACGAGCATGTATTCCCCTCGCGGGTTTATAAAACATTGAAAAGATTGAAATGCGAGACTATGAACTCACCTCAGAAGTGAAGTGAAGAAATAAGTCGAGTGAGTGAATGAAAACGCGTCACGGAAATATCTGAAAGCAACCTAAGTAGATATCGGTCGTATGAGTATAATGCATTTAATATAATGTGGCATCACAAGTTATAGCGTTTCATCACCACCTAAAACTCGTTGTTTAATTTATAAAATCAAACAATATAAATCTGTATCTTGAAAAATAAATGTTTGTGTATTCGTATTTGCAAAAAGAGTATATTTGTCCAATAATTTATTTATTTGTTAAAACACTTGATTTAACGCTTTTATTATTCGCATAATGTTGTCGTATAAGTAGTTCGATCGTCTTGTAAAATAATATTTATAAAGTTAAATCTTGTATAAATATTATTTAAATGATTCTAAAATGTTTCGCAATTTTTTTTATAAAAACGAACCAACACTATTCATGTCAGGAAATAGTGTCTAGTTTACAAAATATACATCCGAAAATTATAAAAATCGGCAGGTTTATGTAAAATGTCGTTCCGAACAACTTTGTAGTTTTACACTTCGACTCAATCGGACCCGAAGGTCCTCAAAAATGAGTTTCAGTAGCTGCTGAAGCATTTACGGTTTTTCAGCTTTTATAAATAATGTTCGATAACTTTGAAACGTCGTATCTTACTCGTTTTAGCTCCGTTTTTAGTGATTCTTTCGAGCACGTTCTCGTAAAAAGTTCTACTTATTTATGATGTTTTCCAAAAATAAAGTCCCTGATAAACAGTAACTCTTTTATAAAAGTATTAATTATTGTAAACTTGTTATTAACATATCTCCTTCGTTATAAATCGGTTTTTCGAGTTCTTTATATGCTTACGATCCTTGTAATATGTAGTATTTTTATAAAACATAAAATCCATGCTTAACTTTTCGGACCAAAACAGCCCCTATATATTTTGTATATAATTAACTTTATATACTTATTTTATATACTTTTCAACCTCATAAATTACCACAAGTTTTCTAATACTTTTAATATACTATGTCTTACATATAATAATGTCTATAGGTCCATATTGTGTCCATGAGTCCAAGTTAATCAATTCCATAACATTGTTTTTAAATCACACTTTCTTAAGTACACTTTTAATTACAAGTTTATACTTATACATTTTCCACTTAAACCAACATGATACCATACTTATAACAAGTGTTTTCTTTGGATTCTGCATCATTTTACTATGAAAATCCATTCTATGGTTCCGTTGTAGTAATATATGTATATGTACATATCCATTTTTCCTTGTGTAACTCGACGAACGCAACACTAGCTATAATAGGGTGGTAACAAGATAATATGTATGTCAAATACCTTGTAATGAAGTAATTAACAAGATTGAGTTTTAGAAGACATTTTAGAAAGATTTGAGTGGAGATGATAAGCAACACAAGACTCCCTAAGTATTATCCAGAAATACTTCTAACACAACCCCTCTTTTTATAAACATAAGCCTTCAAACCTTCAATACACATTGGTCTACCTTAGATATGATGTTAGTTTACTTGTATGCTTAGTAAATAAAATTTTATGTATCGTGTTTATGTTTGAGTTGTGAGCTGTGGGTGGGAGAGACCAAAAGAGAGAAAAGTGTAGTTTTTTTTTCTTAAGAAATGAGAGTTATATTTACTAGTAATGTATGTATATGAATATCCAAGAGTAGTCAAATGCATTTACAATGACCAAAAGATAGGGGGGATGTGAGCTAGTATGAGAAAACAAATAGATGGTTTTAGTTTAAGGCTACTGGTATAATCATTTCTTATATGCATGAATGGTCAAAATGACTATTTGAGACCAAGACTAAGAAAAAAAGGACGGCTAGAAATAAGGGTTTTAAGGAACCATGTTTGTCAAAAGTTATCATGAACTAGACTAGTACTTGTAGTTTAGATAGGCATTGGTGCTCCCGGGTATGCCTAAATATATTTAATTGCTAAACGTAAACATTTTATGAAATAAATAAAAATAAAATATAAAAGATAATAATTACTTTAGTAAAAATAAAATAATGTTTGCTTGACGTAAACTTTAATTCGTTTGGTGTCCGTTTACGTTGATTGTTGATTTTTAGTTTACGCGATTTAATCATTTACTATGAATTAAAAGTAAACGCGCAAGAGACTAAATAAATAAATAGTTTTTAATAAAAAAATGACGAAATTAATGACGTCATAAAATGACCTGAAAATACGAAATGTTACAGTCTCCTCCGGTTAGCGGAGCCTTGTCCTCAAGGCTCAAGTTGCAACACCTGAAGAAGGTACGGGTTCAGAGAAAAGATTAGGATATTTCTTCCGGGATTGTGTTGATGAAGAGGTGTAGGTTTTAAGGTGACTACTCTCAGTCTTGCACACTGGTTCTATCCTGAATGACATTAGGTAATCAGCCCTTTGCAAACCAAATTATACATGGTGACTTAGGCTATGTATATTTGAGGCACATCACGATGAAATATGCTCGTTTTCGTCAAAATTTTGTGTGTCATGTAATGGTATCAAATAGTTTTATTATGTAATTGATATAGATATTCTAAACCGTGATACGTGAAGTTAGCCTCATAGGGTGACCTACAAAATATCGGTAGCAAAATGGTTTTTGGGTTGCATTGTGTTTGTGTGTACATGCGAATAGGTCAGTAGCAAGTATAAAGAATATCCGATACGACGAAGGGCCGTCAAGAAAAAGAACTGTAAAGAATTTTCATTCACATATAAACGTAAAGAGGCGTGTTCATAAAAGGGGGGGTGGTCTCCAAGTGCCACGTTGGAAGAGTGAACAGTTATTTGTCGTTATCTCCACCAGCAACTGGAGGCTTTAAAATGATGGTTTCACGAAAAAACCATGCAATGCACGATTCAAAAACTTAAGGAGGAGTTTTCCCTAACCTCTGGTGTGTCGAATGGTAAATAACACTACGTGGAATTTAACAAACTATGACGTATTTCGGAAAATTCGTCGCAAAAGGGAATAAGTAAAGTCGCGTAAATGCTCGAAGTTAATCATAAGGGATCAAGAAGAAATTAGCCCATGTGTATAGGTATCCTATGATGAATACCAGTAATTACGCTCTAAGGGGAAATGAGGAAAAACAGTAAGGTACACGAAAAATCAGAATGATCAATTTTTTTATTAAAAGGACACGGCACTATAGGTAAAGAGAAGACGTCACATATGATAGACTAAGAGACGAAATCGTAGTGATCCTTTTTTTTAGCAGTACAAGTATTAATGTTGTTACCCATGTAATAGAAGTAGAGATGCAAAAGAGAGCATATAAGTTACCTGGGAGCAAGCAAGCGCGGATATCGGATAAAACAAGGAAAGACTCTATATTTTGAAAAACATGGTCATAGTCTAGGTTTTGAAAACGACCTAGTTCTCTATGACTTCAGCTCTGATACCAATCTGTCACACCCCCAAAATCGGACGGCAGCGGAATAGTAACATTGGGGTGCGACTTCATAGTCCATACGCACAAGTCACAGAAAACGACCTCAAAAGAGACGTTTAAAATAAATTTCTCATTCGATATATTAAAATCAGAGTTTACAAAGGGTCCCAATTATAATGCAATAGAAAACATTTTGTTTAAAACGTTTGTCGAATGGTACTCAAATTATTAAGCCTTCAAAAATATATCCGCGCGACTCGAATGCTCCCAATGCTCAGCTAGCAAAATAATAACCTGAGAAAATACACGCAAAAACGTCAACAATAATGTTGGTGAATTCATAGGTTTAAGTAAAAAGCAGTATTGAAATAATTTAAGAAATATTTCAGAAGAAAAGTAGCGTTACAACATTTAAAAGTGTTATTTCCGAAATCCATCCGAAATCCAAGTAGTAATTTAATAAATCTAGTAATGTTCAGTAGTGGACCACAAGATCGAAGTAATGGTGGACTAAGTACGTATTCCGAAGTCCAAAACAAGTAAGGTAGACAAGGGAAACACATTCACCAAGTCTAAAATAAATAACAGGTATTATTGCTCACTAAGTCTCAATGGACCCCGAAGCCCTTAACTAGATTTGTGCCCCATCAGAATATAGGATGATTGCCAACAAACTAACACCTCCTCAATTTGTTAAAAGCGACCCGATCAAACTAGTGACCAAGTAAGGTGGGGATTGTCTCTATCCCGATAGAAATCTATCCACAACACTCGCGCTTACTACTAAATAGCAATTAAGGTTCATGATATGTAGGACTTCACGGCAATATAGGTAACTTAGCTATTTAATATCAAGCAGTATTCCTGGATAGATCTTACAATTGTAAACACTATGTCGTCCATAGTAAAATATCTGTTAAAAATTCACGGTTTCAAATATAAGGTATTCACGATCTCAAATCATGTAGTTAACAAATCAAGCTTGAGTGAAAATTAACCATGTAATGCTTACGTATAGAATCAATCAAGTTTATGTAGTAAACAGATCACGTATTCCTCACCCGAAACACAGTTAAGAAAACCTTTAAACAGAGAAAAGGGGGGCTATGATCTCACAAAGTATTGAAGGTAATTGTTCTGTAGACAAAAATATACAAGGTTTGTAAACGAGCATGTATTCCCCTGCGGGTTTATAATAACATTGATATATTGAAAGCGAGACTATGATACTAACCTCAGAAGCTGATGTGAAGAAATAAGTCTGAGTGATGTGAAATGAAAACGCGTCACGGAAATATTGAACAGCAACCAGTAAAACAAGCATGTAATTTCACCCCGTAGAGTTTGTAAAACAAGTAGATAGAAATGGGGCTATGAACTCACCTTAGAAGTGAAGGGATGAAATAAGTCGAGTGAATGACAGAAAACGTGTCACGAAAATATCCGAAAGCAACCTAAGTAAATATGGGTCGTATGAGTACTAAGTACTTTGAATAACTACTACCATATATAATTCTATATAGCTACATCACCATCTAATTGTGTTTATGAAATCATATTTAAATCGCGTTTGTTAAACAAATACCACGTGTTCGTACTCGTATAATCGAATTCGTACTCGTAGATAATTTAATTGTCCTTGAAAAATATTATTTATAAAGTTTAAGACATGTATAAATATTATATAAATGATTCTAAAATGTTTCGCAAAAAATTATTTTAAAAACGAACCAAAAATATTCATGTCAGGAAAAGTGTCTAGTTTTCAAACCATACATCCGAAAATTATGAAAATCGGCGGGTTTATGAAAAATATCGTTCCGAACAACTTTATAGTTTTACACTTCGGCTCAATCAGACCCGAAGGTCCTCAAAAATGAGTTTCAGTAGCTGCTGAAGCATTTACGGTTTTTTAGCTTTTATAAATAATGTTCGATAACTTTTAAACGTCGTATCTTACTCGTTTTAGCTCCGTTTTTAGTGATTCTTTCGAGCACGTTCTCGTAATTAAAAGTTCTACCTATTAATGATGTTTTCCCAAAATAAATGTTCCTGATGAACAGTAAAGTTTTATAAAAGTATTAATTATCGTAAACTTGTAATCGTCGTATCTCTCTCGTTATAAATGGGTTTTTCAAGTTTCTTATCTTTTTGGAATCATCATGAGACGTAGTATTTTTATAAAATATAAAATATATGTTTTAGAATTCGAATTTAAAACAGCCCTTTTTGTATATTTATTTATATAACTTGTTTTATAAAATTTTCAACTTAATAAAATACCACAAATCTTCCATAAATCTTTATATCTTATGTCTCATATATTATAGTGTCCATTAGTCCATATTGTACAAGATTTGTCCATGATCACACGTCCTTTACCACACTCTCACTTATAAACTTATTTAGTAACTTTTTAGTAACTAGTTTAGGTACATATGTCTTAATAAGTTAACTATACTTATATAGGGATTATGTTTCCATTACAACATGTTCTTAACATCCACATGACATATAAAAAGTTCATAAAACCATGATCACAAGAAAATCCATTTTAAAAGTATCCTAAATGGTGATTTAACTATATAAACATTATACACATGAAATCATAAGTAGAAAAAAAAATGATTAGGGTTTTAGATAACCTTAGGTAAATGAGTAAAGAGTGACCAACAAATCACACCCTTGTGATTTAAACCTTTGCTTGAAAATAAAGGGTGAAAACCCTAAATCTCCAAGAAAACATTAACTAGCTTTAATCATTGCTTAACCTTTATAAAAGCTTAACTAAGCCTTTAAATATTCTTAGGATAGCTTAAGTATGATGTGAGATTACTTGGATATATGGTAAAATAAATTATATGAATTGTTCTTGTGGTTTTGAGTTTAGACGTGGGTGAGAGGGACAAAAGAGAGATTCTTGTTGAAATTTTGCTAAGGAAAGAGTTGTGTGTTATTACTTCTAGTTATGCATGTATATATCTCACCAAGACTAGTCAAATGTGTACATGAAAGTCTTAGACAAGATGAGTGAATCATGGGAAATTCTTGATCAAAGAAACATATGGTTTAATGAGTTGGTATTGTACATACTAGTTGCAAAAAAAAAATCTTAGATATTTCCTTTGTTATCATAGTCCATAACCAGCCATGTATGAGTTTAAATAAGAAATTTGCATAAATTTTTAGTATTGGGTATAAAAATGGGTATTTGTTGAAGCGTAAAAAAGTTTTGGTGGTTCCGGGTATGCCTAAATTTATTTAATTGCGAAACGTAAACGTTTTACATAACCAATAAAAATAAAATATAAAAAGTTGATTATTACTTTTGTAAAAATAATATATTGCTTGTTTGACGAAAACTTTAATTCTTTTGGTGTTCGTTTACGCTAATTGTTGATTTTTTTTAGCTTACACGATTTATCTTAACAGTTAAAATTAAAAGCGAACGCGTAGGAGAAAAAAATAATTAGCGAAATATATGACGTCGAAAATGACCTGAAAATACGAAATGTTACAAGAATTACAAGAACCGGGTATCCTGCACTAAAAATGAGTGCATGGCAAGGTGTGAGATAGTTATATCATCGAGGTGACCATCATAACAATTACAGGTTTAAAATATGGGTTAATCCTAGTGCCTCTTTTTAGCAAATCCTAATACTCACTATGCGGTCTCGAAATGCATCACAAAAATAAGTTCTAGAATTTAATATACTATCGGTACACTCATATAATTTAATACCGATACCAATGCTCCA
>BQNB010190948.1:0-11258 GCA_026074375.1 Tanacetum coccineum | reverse complement strand
GCTCTATTCGTGTTTTCAACTTGACCACTAGTTTGAGGGTGATATGATGTAGAAAAACGGTGGTTAACTCCATATCTTTTCATTGTTTTTTCCATTATTTTGTTGCAGAAGTGAGTACCTCAGTCACTGATTAGAGCTTTGAGCATTCCGAAATGGCAGAATAGTACCCGGGCATCATTGGTTGGTAAAGCCTGAGCTTTGGCCCATTTAGATACGTAATCAACAACGACAAGAATGTATTCAAACTTATGCGATTTTGAAAATGGTCCCATAAAATCGATACCTCATATGTCGAAAATTTCACATACTTGAATGTTGTTTAAGGGCATCTCATCACGTTTTGATATATTTCCCATCTTTTGGCATGCTTCGCAAAGTTAAACTAGAGTATGAGCTTCTTTTATGATCGTTGGCCAGTAAAAACCTGAATCTAAGGCCTTTTTAGCGGTTACGTTCGGTCCATAATATCCACTGGTTGGTCCATGGTGACATTGATCTAAAATTGATCGGGTTTCTGGTCCGGATACGCAGCGTCTGGTCATTCCGTCAGAACATACTTTGAAGAGATAAGGTTTCTCCCAAAAGTAGCGTTTGAGGTCAGAGAAGAATTTGTTCTTTTGTTGATACGTCATCCTTTTTGGTATGATATCAGCTACCAAGTAGTTTGCAAAATCTACGAATGGTTCATCTTTTGTGTTAATTTCCATAAGGGTCTCTCTAGGAAAGTTATTATCAACATCACTATCATCACTTGACTCGTCATTTCCAATTCGGGACAAGTGGTCAGCTGCAACATTTTTTGTTCCTTTTCTATCCTTGATTTCTATGACAGATTCTTGTAAGAGTAAAATCCATCGAATAAGACGAGGTTTTGCGTCTTGTTTTTTGAATAAATGCTTAAGAGCTTAATGATCGGTGTGAACAATAGTTTTTGATAGAATAATATAGGATCTGAATTTATCGAATGCAAAAACTACAGCCATAAGTTCTTTTTCGGTTACAGTGTATTTTTGTTGAGCGAGATTTAGAGTTTTGCTTGCAAAGTAGATGGGGTGAAAGTTTTTTCCATCTTTTTGACCTAAGACACCTCCAACTACGAAATCACTTGCATCACACATAAGTTCAAACGAAAGATTCCAGTTTGGGCTCACGATCACAGGAGCACATATGAGTTTCTCTTTCAATATTTCGAATGCTTTTTGACATTCATCATCAAATTCAAATAGAGTATCCTTTTCAAGCAGTTTAGTAAGAGGTCGGGCAATTTTTGAGAATTCTTTAATGAAACGTCGGTAAAAACCGGCATGTACAAGAAAGCTTCTAACTCCTTTGATGTTAGTAGGGGGTGGAAGTTTTGATATTACATCGTTCTTTGCTTTGTCGACTTCAAGTCCTGCACTAGACACTTTGTGTCCAAGCATAATTCCTTCTTTGACCATGAAGTGACATTTTTCCCAATTAAGGACAAGATAAGCATCTTTACAATGCTGGAGCATTTTATCGAGATTGTTTAGGCATGTTTCGAAAGAGTTTCCAAAGACAGAAAAATCGTCCATGAATACTTCGACTGATTCTTCAATCATGTCGTGAAAGATTGCCAGCATGCACCTTTGGAATGTGGCTGGGGCATTGCATAGCCCGAAAGGCATTCGCCTATAAGCGTATGTTCCAAAAGGACATGTGAATTGTTATCCCATGAATTTAATCTATTACACAACAATAATCTTTACCAATATGCTAGAAAATAAGAAGAAAACTTAGAGAGAGAAAGTAGAGAGAGAAAACAAGAAAGGAAGATTAGAGTAGTGAATTGGTGGATTACAAGTGAATGAAAATGTAACCAACACCCTCTCCTTGTGTGGAGAGGGTTCTATTTATACCTATGCCTTGCTATCTTGGCACTTGGGCTTTCTAAATGGGCCAGGATTGGTTTATAATATCCAACGACCTTCATTAGTACAGCAGTGAATAGTACCTAACCAATACTAATCGGTGGCAAAGTGGATAAATGATACCGCGGTAATCCAAGAGTTTCATGATTTCTTTCTTAACAACTTCTTGCATGTTTGGATTCAACCTTCTTTGCTTTTAGACAACAGGTTTCTTGTCATCTAGAAGTTGTATCTTGTGTTTACAGAATGAAGGGAAAATACCAGGAATATCTATGGTTTTCTAAGCAAAGGCTTCTTTGTGCTTTTTAAGGATGGATACAAGTTTGTTTTTCTTTTCTTTAGAAAGCTGAGATGATATGATAACAAGAAGAAAAGAGGGTTCTTCCAGGAATACATATTCCAGATTATCAGGAAGGGGTTTAAGTTCAAGATCCGTAGGAGGTTCTTCAAGAGATGTTTTGATTTTATAGTATGTATTAATGGTGATTTTTTCGAATGGCGGTTCTTCGGTATCGGATTCAGAGTCAGAGTTTTCATGGACAGTTATTGCCATGAATTCGTTGAACTCAACAAAGATTTCTTCTTTGAGAAGGGTTCCTTTAATGGAATGAAGCATTTTACTACCTTCATCTAGAAGAGCATCAAAATATTCTTCTAAGATTTCATCAATAACATCGATACTAAAATAGGTATCATCGTTCGAATAAGAGTGTTTCATCGCAGAATCGATATTGAATATCATTCATACAGTTCCAACTCCACATTAGTCCTTTTGTTTAACTCGAATAACTGCATCAGCAACGTGAAGAAATGGTCATCCTAAAATGAGAGGAACTTAACTATCTTCTTCCATTTCAAGAATAACAAAATCGGCAGGAAAAGTGAATTTACCAACTTCAACGAGCATATTCTTAGCTATTCCAACAGGGTATTGGAATGATCTGTCGGGCTAATCTTACGCTCATTTTGGTGGGTTTGAGTGTTTTGAGAGATAGTTTGGCATATAATGAATACGACATAAGGTTAATGCTAGCACCTAGGTTGGCTAAAGCATTACAGGAGAAAGTTTTGTTGAAATTACATGGAATAAGGAAACTTCTGGGGTCTCCAAGTTTTGGTTGAACTTTATTTTGAATCATTGGGGTCTGAACTTTCCATTCATCATCGCTTAAGAAACGGGGTCAGAAATTTGTTCGATTTTGTGTTTCTTGCTTATTAGTTCCTTGAGAAACTTGCCATAATTAGGCATTCTGGCTAAGACGTCAATAAGAGGTACATTGATTCGAACGTCACGGATCATGTCGAGAAATTTTCCTTATTGGGCTTCCATTTTCTCTTTCCTTAAACATTGAGGATATGGGATTCTTTGGGGGGGGGGTTTTGTTAATGGTTTGTTTAAAAAAACAGAGAGGTTTCTTTGACTGGTTTGGGATCTTGAGTTTTTGGTTGTGGCATAGGTTCGCCTTCCTCATTACTATCGAAATTGATAGGAGATTCAGAATTGACTTATTGATCAGAAGTTGGTTAATTTTGGTGGAGATATAGAGATTTACTCACTCTTCTTGTGAACTACGACATTCACAATGGCTCATTAACTGAATTGGGCGGTGGTTGATAGCTTTGAATTGTGTCCTTTGAATTTGGTTGATTGTTACATGGAAGAGATCCAAATGGTTGACCAGATTGCTTGTCAGCAAGTCTATCAAACTTAGTTTCAAGGTTACGGATGGAGGCTTGATGAGTTTTGGCTACAGTTTCGAGTTTAACATCCATGAATGTTTCTTTGACAAAAGCGTTGGTTGATTGCTGAGATTTCATGAAATTGTTAAATTGTTTTTGAAGGTCATAGGATTTATCATCGGTGTTGGATCGATAGTTGTCTCGGTTGTAACTACTTCATTCGTTGGAATGCCAATCATCACAATTTGAGTCTCGGTCACGGTAATCATTGTAAAAACGAGTCTTACAAAAAGTTCGCATGAATTTAGCCTCTTCTTCATGAGACATGGGTATGTCATCTTCATCAAGATCGGGTTTTGTTTTTTTAGACATTGGATTGGAGTTCTTTGTACTGAACATCCATCTTCAGGGTTAACGCATCCATTCGGGCCATAATTTTGTCAGTATCGGAGTTACTGCTGCCTTCATCGGTGAAAGCAATGATTTTTTAAGAGATGATTTGGTTTTTTGTTAGGATTAAAAGACTTTTTAGTGCTGTTGAAGTTATTGCTACTGGTTATGAAGTTACTGCTGCTAATATGGAAGTTACTATTGCTGGTTATGTTTCTACTGTTGGTGAAGACTGCAGGAAATATTCTAAGGCATTACTACTGCTAGAGTAAAGTTACAACTGCTAGTGTAAAAGTTAAGATTGTTAGAGTGTTTCTACTGATAAAGTTAAGTTAGTACTATTAGTATATATGTTAGTACTGCTTATGTGATAAGTATAATATATTTTTGTAAAAGATACGTATAAGTTATTTGATTAGAAGATCATGATAACTTAAAAATGGATTGTAAGCCAGTAGGACTCCTTGGTGTATAAAAGGAGGTCCTAGGGCATTAGGTTAAATATATATCATCTCATCTCATACATCTCATCTAGAAATCGTTTTGTTATAGCTTCAAGGTTTTATAATCCTAACACTATCAAGAGTGTTCGTATTAATATATTGAGGCTTAAGGTTTGGTAATATACAATCTTGTTTTTTACTATTTTATTGATTATTCTTTTTTGTATCATAGACTAGATTTCGCATAGTCTTTGATATATTCAATCAAAGTTTCTATCATAGTTGTCTTGGATTTATTCAATACAACTAAGCCTTTTATTTACAAGGCTAAAGAAGATCTATTCAAGTGGATGCAACAAGTGGTATCGATAGCTTGTTGAGAAACTTTAAATAAGAAGAAACAATCTACACATACCAGATCTATTTGTTTGTGAAAACATAGAGTCAGTATCTGCACTAATGGTTGCTGCTGTAAAACTTCCGGTGCTCAATCCAGGCGAATTTGAGCTTTAGAAGATGAGGATCGAACAATACTGCTTAATGACTTATTATGCTCTTTGGAAAGTAATCTTAATTGGTGACTCACCTCTGCCAACAAGAACTTTTGATGGTATTAAGACAATAGTACCTCCTACTACTACATAACATAAGCTAGCAAGGAAGAATGAGTTAAAGGCAAGAGGTACTATATTGATGGCTCTCCCTAATGAACATCAACTAAATTTCAACACCTACAAAAGTGCCAAGTCTCTGATGGAAGCTATTAAGAAGAGGTTTAGAGGTAATAAGGAGTCAAAGAAAGTACATAAGACACTTCTTAAACAGCAGTAATATGAGGGTGAGGGGGTGAGAGGAGAATATTCCCCATATGGAGAAAAGCTCAGAGGACTTGACCAGATCTAAATGCCTGAGTGTCTCATTAGTGTGGATTTGACTATGATTTTGAGTGAACCAAGCAAAGAAGTCGTCAACTAATTTTGCACATATGGTCTTATACTTCTATTCAGGTATTCAAGTTCATTCAAGTCTCATTACACTGAAGGTATTAACTTGTTCTAAAGCATGTTTGAAAATCTTACGAACACCTCTAAATAACATTATATAACATTTGACAAAAGATTTTAAATAAGTCTCAACTAAAAGTAGAGCTTATAAAGCAGGTTTAAATATGTAGAGGCTAGACTAGGATTAGTATAAAAAGTAATGCAGGCTCTATTTTTGAAGAGGACATAAAGATTTTAAAACATTATCATAAAAAGTTTAGTGAGATAATGACACTCACAGAGGGCTAAGAAATTAAATTTGAAAAGGCTGAAAAAGAAAGAGATGGATTTTAAAAACTAGCCTTAGAAAATGTTTGAACTTCATCTAAGAATCTAAGGCAGAACTGTTAGATTAGTCAAGTAAGTGATAAGGTTCAAGACCGATGTAAAGTTATGGATAGTCAAAGTGTTTGATATTTCAAGTGTTTGACAATTAGGTAATTATAATTGTTCAAAACAGGTGAAAGGGTATCAACTGTTCACCCTCCCTATATGCTTGGAAACTTCATGCCCGCCTAAACCTAATTTGGTATCTATGCTGATAAAGATAAAAATGTATTTAGTGAGTCTTATAAACTAGTGTGCCTGGCTGTTGGCAAACAAGTGAAGTTAAGACTAGTGAGAGTCAAAACCTAAGTCTGTTTATGAACGCACTTATTGAAGACTAGAAAATCTGATGCCACTGTGAGGAACTGAGAATGATATTGATTTAAGTCAAGAGCAAAGAAAAACGCTATTAATGCCTAAGTAAGAAATTGTTAAATCTAATGAGCATAGCGTGTGAAATCACCTAGGGAGTCTGTTAAGAAGGTAGAGAACTATAAGCAAGCTGAATACCCTAGGAAAAATAGTCAAAGTCCTAGAGGTAATAAGAGAAACTAGAATAATTTAATGACTCAGAAATTAGGGAGTAATTTTGAGTTTCAAAATAAAGTCTTGCTATGCTATGTGGCAGTTTTAATCATGTTCTGATGCAAAGATTGTGATTACTACGAAAAGAAAATAGTGGAAAAACCTATATGGAACAATGCTAGAAGGGTGAATCATCAAAATTCTCAAAGGACGACTCACCCTCATCCAAAAAGAAATTTTGTTCCAAAAGTAGTCTTAATGAAATCTAGCTTTAAAACACTTAATACTACTAGCCAAAACTCTTCAAGAGCAGTAGTGTTAGTTAATACTGCCAGACCAATTAATACTACTTACCCAAGACGCAACAGAAATAGAGGTCAAGACGCAGTGTCAAATGTTTTCTAATAGTAGGACATTCACATGTTAAGAAGTGGCCCTTTAAGCAAGTAGCGAACAAATAAAGAATTGTAATTTCAATGAAAAAGCTAAATATTGTATAGATAAGGGAAATTTACTACGTGTTGGGTCCAAAAGCATTAAAAAAAAGTAAGTAAGTGATAATAAGGAAAATAAGGCTAATGCTATTATGGCCTCAACATGTTAGGTTTGGAGACCAAAGCAAAAAAGTTTTAGACCACATCTCCAGACACAATGGTGCATCAATGAACTTTAAAAGATTTGACTATATTGATGCACAAGGCAGATCCAAGTCAGTAATGGCTTGGGTCCCCAAAAGAAACTAATTTTCTTACCATTATGTGCAGGGCAATCCACAACAAGATTTGAAGGATAAAGGGGTGATTGACATGTGAGTGCTCTAAAGGGGGGGGCACATGACATGAAACAGAATTCTATCTTACAGATTATTGAAGAAAATTGATGAGGATGTGTAGCCTTTAAGGTATTGATTCTAAAGGAGGGAAAATTACTAGGAAAGGTAAAATAAGAACTGGTAAATTGGATTTTGAAGATGTGTATTTTGTAAAGAACTAAAGTTTAACCTTTTCAGTGTCTCACAAATGTGTGACAAGAAGAATAGTATTCTTTTTACTGATACTGGATGTGTTGTTCTGTCTCCAGTCTTTAAGCTAACTGTTGTGATAGTCATGTTATGTGCTCAAAGTTCCTAAGAAAGGAAAACATGTACATGTTGTATTTAAAGAATGTTGTTCGTTAATGTCAAAAAAAGGGGGGAAGTGGGGGGGGGGGGGGGGGGGGGGTGAGGGGAAAAAAAAACAAAGAGATCATCTCACTCTTCTCTTAGTAAAAGCTACACCATATGAATCTAATCTTTGGCATATGAGGTTGGACATGTAAATTTTAAAACACTAAATAAACTAGTAAGGGGAAACCTTGTAAGAGGTTTACCTTCAAAACTTTTTGAAATTAATCAAACCTGTATTGCTTGTCAGAAGGGAAAGCAACACAGAGCTTCTTGTAAGACCAAAATAGTCAGTTCAATCATCGATAAAAAAACAAAAAATATATAAAAGGGGGAAAAAAAAAAAAAAAAAAAAACGCTAAAGTTTTTTTAACCCATTATAAATGTTGGCATTGGATTTGTTTCTGGCCCAAACATTTGTAAAGAGTTTAATGAAAAAGATGTATCTACCTACTTCTTTTTGAGCCACTAAGGAATGAAAACTTGATGAAATCCAAAAACATTCTTAACAGGTATAGAAAATCTAATAGACCTAAGGGTAAAAGTGATTAGATATGACAATGAGACTGAATTCAAGAATAGGGTCATGAATTAGTTCTATGAAATGAAGGGTATTAAGAGAGAATTTAGTGTTGCTAGGACTCCACAACAAAATAGAGTAGCAGAAAGGAAAAATAGAACACTAATAGAGGTTGGTAGGACTATGCTAGCTTATTTAAAATTGCCAACAATTTTTTGGACTGAAGCAGTTAATACTTCTTGTTATGTCCAAAATAGGGTGTTAGTTATCAAGCCTCACAACAAGACCCCTTATGAACTTTTTCTAGGTAGAAAACCACCTTAAGCTTGCATGAAACCATTTGGTTGTTCGCGGTTACAATCTTAATACCATAGATCACCTAAGGTAAATTTTATGGAAATGCTGATGAGAGGGTTATTTGAGTAGGATACTCTACCAATACAAAGATATTTAGATGTATCTCAAGGGCATTAGCAACATAAGAATAGTAGAAGAGAAGCCTGGGGCATGTTATAATTTTGTGTAGAATACACCTAATATTGGCAGTGAAGTGACCTAATTGGATTTTTGATATAAGATGCACTAATAAAATCTATGAACTAAAAGACAATTGTTGGGGCAGGCAATCAATCTAATGGTAATGGCATGTAAAAAAGCATGTGTAGATTCAGGAAAAGCTAGAGTGGAGACAATACCAGGCAAAGATTACATACTGGCTAACCATTATGGCCTTAAAGAATCACAATTCTCCTTTCTCGGTGCGGGGAGTTGTAAAGGATTCCCTTAATGGGTCTATAAGATTCAATACGCATCAAGGGAGGAGGAAAAAGAAGAGATGTTGAAAGATCTAGAGAATTGAAGATTGGAGGTTCCAAGAACAAAGGAGCCAAGTAGTTAATCAAGAAAAGGAAAATGATGTTAACCCTAGCTAATCAATCATAATACTGTTATGTTTAACTGTTAAAGTTGCTACCTTAAAAGATAATGTATTTGATAGAAAATATAGTCTATGGATGTGCTGATGATCCAAATATGCCTAATTTGGAAGAAATTGTCTATTCAGATGATGATGAAGATAATGATGCAGAGGCTGACATGAACAATTTAAATACATTTATGCCTATCAGTCCTATTCTAACTACCCAGACTTCACAAGGATCATCCACTTGAACAAATCATTAGAGATATGGTGCACATTCAACATCTCAAACCAGAAGAAGACAAATAAGTATGACTGAAAGCAAGGTATAGACTTAGTTCAATTCAACAAAGAATCAACCATAAAGACTTTCAGAATTGTCTGTTTGCATGTTTCTTATCACAAGCAAATTGAAATAAGGGCAAGATTGTCAAGACAAAAGCAATTTGATGTTAGCAGATTTCAATATCTGATTAGGGCAATATTATAATGCTTCAGGCCTCTACAGTATTGATTGAGGGGTTAGGCTAATTGTGTTAATATGTAGTGGATTATACGTAAAGGATAGTTGAAATGGAATGCAACAACCGCTGAGGATGGAATTGAGGTTAAAACTGGTAACTTAAAAGTAATGTTGCTAGGCATTACTTAGTACTGTTAAGTGCATTACATATACTACTGGGGCTACAGTTTATAACTCGGCTACCAAAGATAAGTGGTCTGGCAAAGCAAGTCTTACTACTGGCTAGTATACCGTTGGTATTACAACTGCCTAAGTCAGGTATTGTAGTCATAAAATGGAAACTTCACGTATAGGTTTCCTTTATTACATATTTAATATAAGAGGCTCAAGTAAGCTATAGGAGCTTAATACTAGATGGGTTAACTATTATTAAGCACAAAAGTACAAGGTTTTTTGTGTGAATCTTCCAAATAAAACGTAACCCGCCACTTAGAAAGAAAAAAAATAAGCCGACTTTAAGATGCTTAAAAATCAACCAAAAGCTTATCTAAGACATGGAATGATAACTAAGTAAGTTGAAGATTAAGTAGAGCAAGATAAGAACAAGTTTAACAAACAAAAAAACCCTAAAAAAAATAAAATGTGGGCAAGATCTTGATAGAGGCCACATTTTTTTGAGATTTTTCACCACAAATCAACAACTAAACACCTCTTGGCAAGTGATACCACATGTTATCCCACGATATAATCCAATCACAACTTATAAATAAGCACCAATAAGCTAGAAAATAAGATGGAATCTTAAAGAGATAAAGTAGAGAGAGAAACAAGAAGATAAGATTATATTAGAGAGAGTTGGTAAGTTACAAATGAGAGCATGTGCAACTAACACCCTCTCCATGTGTGGAGAGGGTTCTATTTATACCCAAGACTTCTAGTAGGCGTATGGGCTTATTAAGTTGGGTCAGGCTTGGCTAAACTTGGGCTTAGAGCCCAAAATATGGACAATATTAGATTACAATCCAAGCCCATTGAACCCTACTAGCCTATTACAATACAAGACCTAGTTTGACTTTCTAAGACCGATAAAATTCTTGTTTGACTTTAATATAATTAAGGCTAACAATCTCCCCCAATGTTGAGGTCTCTTTCTTCAAACTCCTCCGTACCACTTATGACATTCTTGTAGGAGTTTGCTTTGATTTATCATTGTCTTCCCTGACGTTGAAGATATGACTTTTAACGTTTATGCTTTGCCTTGTTTTGGTCTGGTCTTGTTTGTAATGGCTTTGTTCATTTTTGATTTGTGATCTTGGTCTTGAGCCTTTATTTTTTTTGACTTTGAGTTCTTGAGATCTTTATCTTGCATCATCTCCTTGACTTGAATCATCTTGATTTGACTTCCTTGATCATCTTGTGCTCTTGACCAACATGCTCATACTTGTTACATTCTTGTTTGAAATATATGATTATAAGCCTAACAATCTTCCCAAAATATAATTCTTTAATTGACTTTGAGGCTCTTTGATGATGGGGAAGTTTAGAATCAACTATCTTGATGTTAAACGATTAACTTTGAAAGCTTGAGTATGAGCATGTGGTTTATGAATCCGGCTTCGCTAGAATGAGGCTGCAACACCTTCGTCTTATCCTGAAATAAAACAGTTAACAATAAAAGATGAATATGGCTTTGTCATTCATCTTGAGTTCGGTTGCATTAACCTCATGTTGTTACTATCTTTTTGATTAAGTTGTTAATTCATTTACTGGACCAAAATTGATATCCAGTTAGCACAAGCTTGATTCATATAGAATCTTGCAAGTCACCTACTAAGAGCTTATTTGATGTTAGCTCAAGAAGGATTTCCATCTTTACTATAAACACTTAAGTATC
>BQNB010190946.1:0-11738 GCA_026074375.1 Tanacetum coccineum | reverse complement strand
GGTATTATAATTATGTGTGTAATTTAACAGACAAATTTAAACCAAGATTCGAGTAAGTTCGTCGTGTGAAGTCACGTGTCTAAGCGCAATATTATAGATAACCACACCCGTTTGACACATAAACTCGCAAGAATCGCTAGTTTAAATAAAACAAGTTTCTCTTTAAGTATTAGTCCGTTTATAATTTCAAAAATCTTTTGCATATAGTATCAAGTCATATGGAATATTAACATATAAGCACATAAACAGACAGAAAGAGGGGATGAGGTGAAGACATACTCTATATCGAAAGCAGTAAATCAAATAATGTAACATTTCTGAATTTAAGATCAATATTTAAACCGAGCCCTAATTTTTAGTTTCTAATTTTTATAGAATTTTTTTTATTCTTTTCGGCCGACTTGATAAAAATCGTCGTCTTAGATATTTACGAATCGTACCTTGAATATTTATCCATTTTAACGTTTGAGAAATCAATAATTCCATATATTAGCTTCGAGAGCTTATTTATTTTTCATTTTAATACTTTTCGACTTTTGTCCGCGTTTGGCCGAAACCGCGTCAAAATAGTGTTTTTACAATTTTTAATATTTTAACTACGTGTTTTAAAAACAAATATTGTGGGATAAATGTTTTAGAAAAAATATATATATATAAAATAAACATAACATAAAAAAAACCAAACACCTCTTTTCTTTTAATTTAGCTCCTACTAAACTAGAAACCAAACACCCCTTATGTTTTATTAACTCCTACTAAACCTCAAAACAAACACTCCCTTATTTGTTCCCCTATATAAAGTTATAACATCACTCAAACACTTCATAAAACTCACAGTTACAAGTTTATAAAAAAAATTATCTCTGTCTCCCTTCCTTCTCTCTGTGTTTGTCGACCAACAACAACATCACCAAAACCATTGCCAAAAAAATTCTCAAATCACACCAAAAACATTCGTACATCACTCCTAAATAAATCCCTACCATTATTTACAAGATTAATCAACCATGCATAATCTTTTTCAAAGTTCTTGATTTTGATGATTTTGGGTTTGAAGGGTTTTGATCTAATTGAGTGCAATTGGTATATCAAGAAGTTGATTTTAAGTGGTAATCGAGTTTTGCAGTAACAAAGATTAAGTTTTGGGTCATTGATTTGGTGTTGTGGTGTTCGACCTAGATCAAACCCAAAGGGGTTTGATTGTGTTGATTTTCTTGCCATTACATTATGATTGTAAGTATTTTATTAACCCTTTTATGTTGATTGATTTTAATTATGTATGCATGTGTTTAATTTTATATCAAGAATCCATAGATTTTGTGTGTTGAGGTTAGACTATTGATTGGAGATGTTAGTGGACGGAGATAGGTTAGATAGGAGTATTTTGAAGCTTGTTGGGTGCAAAAAATAGCGTTTGGCGGAGTTTTTAAGTGTCACTTTTAATGCAGAAAATTAGCGAGTCGAGTTTGGGTTAGTCAAAATTGTTAAATCTAATTTTAGGCTTGAAAATATAATAAAGGTCGTCCCTAGCTTTGATTCGATATATTGTGGGTTCCGTAACTCTCAAAAACAAAGATTTGGCGGCCGTTAGAAGTTTGGAATATGGTAAAATGTCCCAATCAGCTCATGTGTAAAAATACATTTTCTGCAGAATCGTAAAAGGGTATTTTGGTCATTTTTTGTTGGGTTTCGGGTCTCGGCTAAAACTAAAAAGTTATCCGGAATGTCGTTACCCAGCCCAAGATCTAGAATATTCTCTTTCATGACGGCGTCACGATTAAAACGCGACGCCGTCACAACTATTTATCTATATATACAAATATGCCTAGGGAGTTATAAAACTTCTTGTAGAAGTCCCTTACGACAACCGCTATAGTCTTCTTTATAATAATAAGACCATGATCTATATAAAAGAAGTGATCTCAGTTCACTTTATATTTTCAAAATAAAATCCTTAGAGGAATTAGGAATAAGGGAGCGAGAAGTAGCTGCGCTTGCACAATTAGCATTTATGAGTAGTGTTAGCATCTAATTTTGTATTTAGCTGTGATTTCGTTTTAAGCTTGGTTTGGGGATTGTGAAAATCGAGGATGACGAACTCCCGTTCTTAAAGCCTTTTATATGATTTTAATAAATTTTTAACTTAGTCTTTTATCTATTAATGAATAAGTGGTTAAAACGGGGCGTTTTTGAAACACATGACTTTTCTTATACCCCATTGATGAATATCTTTATGTTCTTGTTTGATGTGAGGGATAATTAGTTAAGGGGGGCTAAAAGATTTTCTTTCACAACGTGTATAATAAATGTTGCGTGTGTGACCAGCAATGGCTTAGTGTGGGGGAATTTGATGCCTGAAAAAGAATAGAAGAAGAGAAAACTTAATTAACTTTTAGTTTTAGATCTATTCCTTTTAATCTATATTAACTAGTAATAATATCAAGATTCTAGGTTTTATTTATTCTTTATGGCAAGAATAGCATATTATTGCCATAATTTTTGGTCAAAACAATATATAAAAGATTTTCTTAAGCGGATCTAGCGTTTTTTATTAAGTGTGTAACCCATAACACCAAACGAGTTGGCTCGTGATGCCACTGTTGGGATTTTATAGCTAGATAAACCATTTACTATGAGTACGCAGCGGATTAAATCTAGTTTGATATTAAGAATTAACACACATATATAAATAAGAAAACACTAACCTTTGTTTAATGACAAAGTCAATTAAATGAGATCTTGATCTTGAAACGAGTGATTAAATTATCACCTCTATGGTTGCATACACAACACGTCGAACAAGTACGCAAGAATGCTAGTCGTAACTTCACGAGCTCTAAACACCGATGGTGTATGCTTCTTTTACTTGAACAGGAAACCAAACAACTCTTGTAATATTGCACTGAAAATCAGAAACCCTAATTAGGGATTTTACTAAAATCGGTTGGAGGAGAAAACCGATGAACCAAAAACCCTTAGTTTAGGGTTTTGTTATTGTCGAACTAGTGGAGAACAAGGATCACCGTGAAACCCTAGGATATGGTTTATTGTTGTCGAATAAGGGAGAACAAAAACCACCAAAAACCGAACTCGGTTGACGAGAAAGAACAAGAACCGAAAACCCTTATAAGGAAATTCGATCGACTTATTTGGAAAAGAGAAAAGCACTGATTGATTTTGTTAATTGTGTTGTGAATGAATGAATTATGAGGCTATGGGTGGGTGTTTATATAGGCACCAAACCCTAGATCTAGATAAACTAGGAAACCTTTAATTCTCTCCTTATCACAATATCTTTTCCTTAATTAGAAAATTAAACCCAAAACCCTTCTAGATCCCTCCTAGGGGCCGACCACAATGGAAGCACCCACTAGGTTTGGGTTTTGTCAATTTTAGTCCATTCGGTTCATATTAAATAGTCGTTAAGTTAGTTATAAAATATAACGGTAACTAACGGTTATTTAAATTATTACGTGAAGCATATTAAACCTTTAATAATAAGTAATTATATTTAAATGTTTAATAAACGTACAATTCGTGTCTTAACGTGTGTGCCCCCAGTAGGCTCACGTATTTCTGGTCGTATAACATGCGTATCTGATTCTCACTCTCTAACACATCATCACCATCATCTTCCAATTTGGCATCCGAATGCCATAGTTATCACAACACATTAACACATATAATTTACATAATAAGTAAGTGTCTAAACTCGCCCATAACCATAACCAAATTCCCTCTTAATTATTGTATGATCATTTCATGATCATAACCCAAAATCACCAATATTATCTTAATTCATTAATTAACCTTGACCCATTATTACCAACACCTCAATACTTGTTTTAGACCTACAATAACTTAAAACCCCTAATTTACTCCATAAACCCTAACTTCTTAATTCACTAATTTAAAGAGAATATAATTACTTACTTGCATAAGGATCATCACTAGAGTTATTCTTATAATTGGAACCTCCATCCTTTCATCCTAAATTACCAAGCCTTGGTCTTCCTTTCTTTTTCTTGTTTTGGGTCGTCACAGACAAAACACCAACACACTTTCCAGAAGATTTTGGAAGATATGGGAATTTTCCAGATATTTGTTGGTGTAAAGTTTGGCCACTTGACACCTTTGGTCCCTCAAGTCCTCTTTTCCTATATTTGTGCCACATTATATTTTCTACTATATTATTACATATGGCCTGACTTAACCGATATGTCGTATCCATGCTAGACTATCAATATTCCATATTCATAAATCCAAATATGGCATATCCACTTTTTATATCAATACGCTGTATTCATCCTTTCCAATACGCCGTATTGGTTCTGACAGACAGATGCTTAAGTCCCAATTAGACTATTTTTCACACCCCGACAATGACGGAAACTCATGAATGCAACATAATGATCAATCATAACACAAGATACAAAATAGAGAAAACTACAATGCATAAACTTCTAGTGTTACAAAGACCATCAACCTCGAACAACCTCGAGTGATGTCCCAAATCACTATCAAAATCCACAATCTCTTACAATTATCCAAAAGCCCTCACAGGGGTCCAAATCCAAACTTAAACCAAAATTTCCAAATACTAAAGCCGAATAAAATAAACAAGCAAGACTTCACATGAAAATCCACACGGGATACTTCTAAGCCTGTTATCTTACATTACCAAACTATTCCTCTTTTACTTCACCCGAAACTGATACTCGATAACGTCAACAATAATGTTGGTGAGCTCGTAGGTTTGACCTTAAACCCAAAAGTTGTGCCAATATTTCAAACAGTGGACAATAGTGCTATATGACAGTGAATATATGCAAACAATCCCTGACATAGCATCCCCGCTAGTCAATCACCATATGTCACTTACGCACCTAAAGGGCCTACCAGCTGGAGCACTAAAATTAGGGCAGGACCACACACAAACTAGGGTAGGCGTACCCATCCGCTCCAATAATCACACAAATACTGGGTAGGCGTACCCATCCGATCCAAACAATCATGCAACACATAATATTCACATAGCAGTCATAAGCACATATCTTGTCCCAAAAACAAAACCACATTTCACACAGATCAATTCAAAACATTTCAAAACACATTTGAGTATCATTTTCCCCCAACGGAAAAACAGTAAAAATGGGGCTACGAGAACTCACCTCAAGCAAGTCTTTAGCAACAAAATCTCAATCACACAAGCAAATGCAATGACGCCCGCACACGACCTAGTCTAGTTAATGTCCCAATTTAATCATCCATTTCCAAAACAATCTTCACGTTTGATACATAGAGTTTAGACGCGTTGTACAATTACTCATAACAATTTAGTGGTGTGATGGTTGACGACATATCCCAACAATCATATCAATCCCATTACTCAATAGTACATACTTATACTATTTTAAAGAAATAGATAAGTAATATACGTAAATATTTATAATTAATAATTATAAATATATCTCGGTAAGTCCATTCGGTAACCTTAGTCACCGTGAAAATAATCATATTAGAGTTGAAAATGAAACGTTTACTCATAGTAAACATATTCGAGAAGTTTCGAGAAAAATTATATTTTTTTCGTATTTTAGTGAATTTATTAAAATAAATAAAATAATTAAATAATATTTTATTATTTAAAATTCGAAAATCATGTATTTAGGTAAAATTTCTAAGTATAAACTTTTTATGAAATTTCGACATGACCCGTACGCTCATACAACGTTTTCCAAGGTTTCAAACCTTATTTTCAACACTTTTTACCAATTCGACACTTTTCGACAAAATTCCAAAATCTCAATCATTAACGTTTACTAAAACGTTTTTCCAAAATATCGTTCAATATCACTACGTAAATACATTTTCACTTTCAAAAGTCCGTCAAAACTCTTATAACGACTAAATATCGCTTATTGGGCTTTAAGGCCCAATAAAGGTCTATTAAGATATTTATAAGTCCAAAATACGATCCAAGTCCAAAACCAAGGTCCATTTACATACATAAGCTTATACTAATAATTAGAAAATAATCCGGACCACAATAAGCCCTCCCATTAAGCCACGGCTTAAATAGACTTATTGGGTCGTGAGTCCATAAGCTCCAAAATACGTATATTAAGCTTGAAAATAAGCTAATAAGCTACGTATCGCATTTGGTTACTACCATAAGCCTCAAAAATAGTCCACAACATACGCCATAACACAAAAATAGTCAGAATCACTTTCCTAGTGATTTTGGAAAGGTGACGTAGCATTTAAGCCAAGAAATAGCTTAAAAATAAACCCGAATAAGCTATACAAGCTACTATAAAAAAAATAAGCTATCTAGCAACATATGTTCATCAACCATCACGACCACAACATCAAAACTACAAAAACCCCAATCTTTCTTTTTTTATCCGACGAACCAAACACACCCTTTTTATTCGTTTCGTTTCCAAAAATTGATTTTCACGACGATCAACTTGTACAACTAACATCTATGCATCAAGATAAACCCAAAAGGACAAACGAAATTTAAATTTGAAAACTTACAAGAAAATCTTCAAAAATATAGATTTCAACACTAACCGAACAACCCAAACCAACCCAAAACTACGTTGTTTAATATTGAATACCACAAATACTCTTACAAACTCCGGAAAATCACTTCCATTCGAACCAAAACAGTTTGGACAATATATGTCGGATTTCTGGGTCTTGATAACTGCACAAATGAACTTATCTATAAAACAAGAATTTGGTTAGTGAGCAACTTAATAATTCTCACTCTGGGCTAAATATTAGGCTGATAAGTAAATAGCACCTTATGTTTCAATTTGACCGACATACTAATAAACG
Organism: Tanacetum coccineum; assembly: GCA_026074375.1. Lineage (NCBI taxonomy): Eukaryota > Viridiplantae > Streptophyta > Magnoliopsida > Asterales > Asteraceae > Tanacetum > Tanacetum coccineum. The sequence continues at coordinate 4,889 of BQNB010190946.1, read as the reverse complement.
TTACAAACACGGCCAAATTAGCATATGTTCCGGACTATAAAACAATTTTTAGTATGCAACCATTCCATTCCATAATCCAAAAGCAATCAAGAATTTGGACCCAAACTACGGGCAACAAAAATTATTTTTTCCCACCTCAAAATCCGTCATATATGATGGGAGAAGAATCTGATAAAAACATGAAGAATCCTGCATAAATCTGATAAAAAACAAAAACGGAACTTTTTAAAAATCAATGAACCTTAAAATAAGATCAAAATATGTGACAGTTTTAGGCCCTTGTAACCCAAGCTTCCGTCTCCGCCACCCTCTGAACCCACCGCCCACCGCACTCCTCCCGCATCTTTCCCACAAACCACACCAACCCACCTCAGCTCTCCCCCCACCCAACCCCCACAACTTTGACAAACCCCACCACAACACAGTAAGAGTCCTCCCCAGCGAGAATGTACAAAGTAACCAAACACAAGACTACCCTAATAACAAACATCCCCATTCATCCAAATTACTCCAGCTCCAAATTGTAATAAGCCACCCAAGCAATAAGTGCGAGAAGGTAACTGGTTAAATGTTTAATCAAATTAATCGCGCTACCAGATCTCAACAATTCCCCACAATAACTTGCGATTATAGTTATTTTATTTTGGATTCTTGCAAAAAAGACACTAGAGAGTAAGCCTCAGCCGTGCCCCATAACGAAAAATCAATGTAAAAAAAAACTACAGAACCCGAAAGGCAACCACAAGAAAGTGCCATGGAATAACCCAAATGATCTCGCCAACCCTGACCCATAAATCCTATCCCATAGGCGCTCTCAAAACCGTATCGCACCCTCCATTCCCCCAACATCCCATACAAAACCCCCTCCCTCAAAAATACCTACCTCCCAAACTTCCTCCCCCATCAGCCCAAATGTCCTATGCCTAACCCGACCTCCAACCCCCATCCTCATACCCCCTGTCACTTCCACGCATCCACCATCCATACAATGCCCCCACACACTTTCGCACAATTACGGCCTCACAAACAAAACTACACGCCCCTCTCAACGCCGATACACAAACCAGTAACAAACATACACAACAAACCCGAAATCGCGACCAAAAACAACCAACCGCAACTGACCAAACAAATCCAAATCATGATTATACACTACTTGCTTCCTGGAAAACGAAAGATTAAAAATACCAACCCACAGGGGTGGCTCAACCTTCCTCATAGGCCTAAAAGCAAATCTCTAAGACGGGGCTTTGTTATCGAAGTTTACTGCCGCAAAATCATTTATTCAAAATTAAAGTAACCTTTTCAAGATTTTATGTGAGAATCCTTTGATTAGTGTTCCTCAAAATTCAATATAGTATATATTCATTTACAATAGATAATTTGGAGCCAATACATCTAATTTTAGTGACACTTTAGATCGTTGAATAACTGTTAAGTTAGCTATTAACCTTCGAAAACTTTTTAAAATCGTAAGTTAAACTGGTTAACATTATTCATATACTTCAAAAACAGATATTAAATGAAAGAGGATCAACAAAAATACTCAAAAGCCAACCTACTCACCAAGTATCCCCCCAAAAAATAGACACCATGACACCCAAAACACATCCACAAACCCCCCAACATACCTAAACTCCCCCAATCACCCACCCTGAACCAACCCACACACTATCACTACCAGCTTTCATCCCGCCCCAAACCCGTTAACCCCCCCCAGGCTCCCAACAACGCAAGAAACATCACACGTCCCAAACGCCCAAAACCCACACACCCCATGTGCCCCATCATGCCCCTAAACCAACCCTCAAAACCCAATCAGGCCCCAATAACAAAACACCATCATTCCCACTCAATGCACACCCATTACACAAGTCCTTACCACTTATAAACCCCTACACAACTGCATGAAATAAACACTAAAATCCCTAGACCCACAACCACCACCACCACCACAAAACACTTAACCACTCCCACAAACAATATTAACATATACCCCAAAAACGAGTCCCGAACTTGAAAATACCAATAGCACATAACATTAGCGACAACTAAAAGTATCATAAAAGCAATTATAGAATAAAGAAAACAACAAAAAAGATGTAAAGCAAACAAACCCTGAGCCCTAAATAAAGTTTTCATATCCCCCCCCACCACTACCCATCTCACACCACCAAAAACCCTATCAAGCCCATTAACAACACCCCCTCACACAAAACACACAAATAAACAAAATACCCTTGCCCCCCACAAGTTACAAACACACCATCCACACAACTCTCACCCGCAACACCCCCACACTCCACCCCCCCAGACCCAACTCCCCCACCCCTCCACCCCCAAATCAACAAACCCTCCTAACCACCTCACCAAATTTCCAAGACACTCACTGCGTCCACCCAAACCCACACACCCCCCCAACAACTCCCCAATCCCCCTATTGGTCCACCCAGCCCACCCATTCACTATCAAACACCACCTAATATTCCAACCCACTTGCTCACCCCAGGAAGAAACCTGGCCCCCCGAGCTGTAACAAAACACCCCCTAAAACCCAGTAACCAATCTCTAATAAATGTTTATACCACAAAGCAATAAATCCACAAGACAGGCTAGCCTAGTATCAAGCGCCCGTTGCCATCTTGCAACACATAGACCAATGCACGCTAGCTCCCATCTTTCACATGTACAACCCAAAACAACAAATAAAAGCACCCCACACCACGGACAATTCTGCCCCAAGTCACACAAAACCACACATCCCCCTGCACCCCACCGTAACTCACTACCCCATACATCTTAAAAAACGAAAAGCACTGAACCCCCCCACAACCAAAAATTAAATAAACCTCAAAACCACCCCAAAAAAAAAAAGCCCCAATTTAAGCCATGGCCTCACGCCCCCTCAACGCCTTTTTTTGTTCAATTGGGTTACTGGACTATCGAAACCGGTTAAATTTAGTATCGAACTATCGGTGACTAGTTGCTAGTGTTAAATCCCGGTTACATTGCCAGCGTGGCATTTAACTTTTGATACAAATAAGTTACTCAGCTTTTGCGAATTTATTCACTTAAGTTACTAACTTTGCGAATTTTTTACACATATTTTTTATATACATTTTTATCCACACATTTTTAAATTTCAACGGCAACTTTTCTCTTATAAATACCCCTTTATCATCATTTATTTTATCACACGACTTCTTATCTAACTCTCTCAAATGGATTCCAATCTCAATAACGAAAATGATCAATGGGAACTCAGTTTGAATATAGATGATTCTGATCTTTGATTAACACCCATTCTGCGTCCCTCTAGTAGCACACGTGTTGAAACATCCCCCTCAACCCAAAATCTAGTTAGGATAATACCCCGTCGAGCGGATATTGTTCAAGCAGTCAAGCTGCTTAAACAAAAGGATATTATACTTGGTTTGGATGGGGCTATAATGTCTACACAAGAATATATAAAGAAAGTTGTTGAGGATGTGGGTGAGGATGAGGATTTTAAGAGTGGGTCGTGGGTTAGCGCCACTGACTATGTGAATGCTAATGGTGGCACTATGAGTGGGTGTTTAGGAGACATCAAGAATTTTTTGAAGAATGAGAAACTTGACCAAGTTGTTGAAATAGTTAAGTCTTGTTCTCCGAATGTGATTACAGTGACTATGAAAGATCTCTCAGGTACAATACATGGAACAATACATCACAAAGTCATTGGTGAGGGTGGTTATGGAAAGGATATTTCGGTATGAGCTGCTTTGATACTTGCTAATGTTTCAGTTTTTTTTCCTAAACCATCAATGCATTACTTTAACATTACAGTGGCAGTGTTTAATGCATTACCTTAACATTATTATGTAACATTTTTTATTATTATTGTATTTATAAATTCCGTATTGTAATTTTAAGTTCAATATTTTAATTTTAAATTCCGTATTTTAATTTTAAATTCCAACGGCTACTTTTCCCTTATAAATACCCCTTTTTCAACGGCTAATTTTAAATTCCGTATTCAAATTTTAGATGAACAAAACATAAAAATTTAGTAACTTAGGCTAATAGATTCACAAAGTTGAGTAACATATCTGCCAAATAACCTGATAAGTTTTTGGGTTAGATAACGGGTGGAGAAGGTCAAAATACAATCTCCCGATTGCCAGTATTCGAGGTAACTTAAATGAACACATTTTTCTTGTTCAGTAACTTTAAAGTCAAACTTCGATAGTCTAGTAGCCTAATTGAACAAAAAAAAATTAATAACTTAGGCGAACAAAAATTGATAGTTTGATAACCTATGTATGAATCCCCATAGAAAAGTTATGACTTCATGTTGATACTTCACTTAGAAACAACGTATGGCTATTTTTACATTACCAATACCATATACCCCTTAAAGGAATAAATTAATCATATGTGGAAAAGGTTAAAAAGGTGTATAGTTTGTTTTTAAAATAGACAATAACTAATATTAAAAGGTTAAAAAGTATACATGTTTGTTTCTGTAATATCATAAGTGATATTAGATATTAACTATATTTATGAAATATAAAGTGATATTAGACATGTCATATAAATTAATGCAACACTTGTTTGATTTTGAGAATACGTCGAGTTTTTTTTCATAGTTTGCTTCATTTTTATTCATTTTGGTATTTGTAAGAGACACTTGTTTATCAGTTGTGATATAACATTGTATCAAAGATGCAAAGTATATAAATGGCCGGTCTTAGTCACTTTAGAGTAATATCTCATGTGATAAAGTAATAGAATGTGAAATTACTCACTTTAGAGTAATATGTCATGTGATATAGCCAGACATTAATGGTGTCTACTTTTGCTCATGTTCTTGCTTTATCACCTGTGATATTTAATTATATGTAAAATAC
>BQNB010190945.1:0-11738 GCA_026074375.1 Tanacetum coccineum | reverse complement strand
TTTTATTAGACTAAGCATTCGCGGATCTTTTTATTAAAGATTTTAAATTTGCGAAGAACAAAAAATGATAGAGTTTAATATAAGTTAAGATGCTAAGCGTGGAGTAGTTGGATCTCTTTAGATCTCATAGAGGTTAATTGTCGCTTTTTGCTCCCACCAGCTTAATAAACGTTATATAATTGTTAAATAAGTAAAGTTACTTTGGTTTTTACGATTCTTAGTTTAAATCCCTTCGTAGAGATTTCTTTTGGTGAAAGTAAGATACACATCGAGGTTTTTTCAGTGTTGTGGGGAAATAGGCTACTGATTCCCCACTGGACCATGGTCGGCTCGCATACCGATGTGGCAGTCGTTTAAAGGGTGGAGGTAATAATAATAATAAATTCGAGACTGAGAAAGGTTTACAGGACCATGGTCGGCTCGCATACCGATGTGGCATATTTCAAAAAGGTCGAGGATCTCCTGGTCTAAATAAGACACCTGGACCATGGTCGGCTCGCATACCGATGTGGCAGTTGTTTAAAGAACCATGGAATAATAATGTAGCAATAATAATAATAATAATAATAAAGCCAAATTTCGACTCTGGGGTTATCTAAATAAAGCCTCCGTCTTTGGACTCGTAGTTGAGTTGTTTCGGATGAAATAAAAAGGATAACCCCTAAATCATACGAAATTAGAACCTTAATGTGGACCTTATTCTTAACATATCGTCTCTTTAGGAAAGGATTTCAAACTAATTATGGTCTAAACCGGGTTTAATTTATATGAATAAGGACATAATTTATTTGTCACCAATAATAAAAATAAAATCCTTAGAAGATTTAGGAATAAGGGAGCAGAAAGTAGCTATGCGTACACAATTTGCATTTATGAGTAGTGTTAGCATTTTAACTTGTATTTAACAATGATTTCGTTTTTAAGCTTGGTTTAGGGCGGGTGAAAAATCGAGGATGATGAATTTATCCTTAAGGACGTTATTTAAAAGTGTTTCTTGTTCCGTGATCCTAAAAGTTATGATTAAATAATGAAAGTCAAACATGATGTCACTTGTTTAAAAAAAGATAAAAAATATATAAAAAGAAATGGTAAAACGGGGCGTTTCAAAATTAGTGATTTCTCAATCCCCTTAGATGAACACTTAGCTACTTTTCGAGGTTATTAGTCTAAGGGGGTCGAATTTTTTTGTTTTCAATGTGTGTATTTATGGCATTGCGTAAGGACACGGCAATAACATAGTATGGAGAACTTTTTATATGTGTTAATCACATATCATTTTTCTTTATAAAAACGAGCTTAAATGACCAAAAACAGATAGAAAATACATTGTATATGTTTGTTTTGTTAATTGTATTGTGCAGGTAACGAATATTCATAAAAGGACAAAAACAAAGCTAATAAGGACAAAATCAAGCACGAGATTGGAAGAGCGTGAGAAAACGAAGTCGAGGTCCTATTCATCTTTAATGGGCCAACCCATACCCGTTTTATGGGACGGGTCAGCCCATTAATACTTATACTAAAATAAGCCTTAGTCCAAAATACAAATCCAATGTCCAAAACTGTCCAAGCCCAAGAAATAATATCAAGCCCAAATGAATTAAGCCTGGATCCAAGTCAAATGATAAAAACATGGTCAAACTTACTATTCATTCTCCCTCTTGTTTATTTTTACTGAAACAAGAGAGTACGGGTAAAAATCCTTCCCTCCCACGTATGACCTCTTCTAGAAGGCTTATGTAGCACATGAATGACATCATTATCTGACACCTTGGCAATCCCAAGGTGTCCTATTGGCTAATGAGACGTGGAGGATGATCCAAGGGTGCAAAAAGGACGGATTGAAGGTTGTTATTAATCAAGGGCTTGGATTAGAAGCTTGGAGACGCTCCTCATGGCATAGAACCTTCTCTCCTCAACTATAAATAGAGGCTCAGTCACACAGTGTAGGGGGTGTAGTTTTTAATCTAGTTTTTAGTGTGTTTTAGCTTAAATTTCTAGCTTATTGTATTTTTTACTTATTGTATTTCTCTTTTAAAGCTTGTAAACGTTTAATCATTAATAAAATTTTTGTGTTCCTTTCAATGTAATTTGTTTAAAATGTGTTTGGAAATTACTTAATAAGCAATAAGCTCTTATTACCGTTATAAGCTAATTCTTATTTAGTTAAGCTCTCTAATAGCTTAACTGAATAAGCTGTTTCACCTACATTACTTCATAAAGTCATTAAAAGCTTAAATTAGATGATAAGCCATAAATAGATGGGCTTATGGGATTGTACCAGCTTATAAAAATAAGCTAGAGCTTGTAGATAAGCTCTTAAGAGCATTTATATGTCCTTGTTTTAAGCAAAGGACAAGGTTAGTTTACTTTTACCATTTTAAGCTTAATTTTCTTTTTAGCTTATTAATCTACTTATTCTGTGCTTATAACTGCTTAAATGTGCTTAATCAGTCTAATGCTAGCTTATTATGTCTTAAATATTTAGTTTACATCATTAGAATTAGTTTAATTTTAGTTTTAGTTAAAACTGCTCATTTAGGAGTTAAAACTACTTATTAGTTTAGCTTATGGTAAAGTGTTTATTCTTCTTAGGATTTTGCTTAATTGTCTTCAATAATCATAGTACTTCATCTGTTTTTACAATTCAAAGCTTATAATGATATGTTTTAGCTAAAAATATGATTTTCTAGATTTAAAGGGGTGTTTGGGATAAGCAGCATTAACAGGTTAAAAACAAATATAGTCTGTTTTTGGTTATCATACTGGTTTTCATAAGCTCTCATTAAATCAGAAAAAAAGTTTTCATAAGCTCATAATAGTTAGTGTTAAGTTTTGTAGAATGTTTTATCAAAATCTCAAGCCTACCAGTTCATAAGTGCTCTAAACTGTCTTTTTCTTGTTGGATTTTTAAAAGTATGCTTGAGGTATGGTTTTTGTGATCTAAATCAGTTTCAATGGCATCATTTAACATCTGTTTTGAGTTTGTTTTCTTTGGAATAGTCTATTGAGTATTTTAGAACAAGATTCAGTCAAGTAGTGTTAGTCTTTTTAAAAAAGTTTGGTATTGCAGGTTAATAGTAGTCACATTTTAGCTTATCTTTGGTTAAATTTGATTGCATTTAGTTTTTTGTAGTCTAAAGTTAATATGTTTCAAGTTTTTAGTGTGTCAATTTAGTTTTTGAGTCTTAATTTTAAGCATCAAGTAATCATTTATTTTCAAAAAGCCAAAAAATAGTAGAGTAAACTGTCATTTTTAACTTTCTTTTCTAGCTTATTTCTTTAACCCATTTGCTTAATTCCAGCTTATTTGTGTAATTTGTGGCTAGTCCTTTATCTGTTTTTAACTTTTAGCTTATTCTTAGTGCTTTTTAGTTCATAATCTTAGCTTACAAGTTTGTCAAAAGTCCTTTAAACCTCTTTTTGTGTCAACTGTCTTAATGCCTTTTGGGTGCTTTTCAGCTTTTTGTTTTTGCTTATTTCCAGTCCTTAGTGCTTATTAGGTCTAGGTTTAGTTCTGTTTTTAGCTTATTAGTTTTCTTTTTGCTTATTGAGTCAAGAAAATCCAAACAGTTTTAGCTTATTATCAATAAGTCTTAAAAATCAAAACTGTCACTTTTAATTGTCTTTTTCTTAGCTTATTAATAAGGTCTGGCAAAAAGTCTTTTATTAAAGTTGCTTAATTTTGCTTATTCTTTAGCTTTTTTAAAAAGAAAATAAAAGAATGTTTTTACAAAAAGGTAGGTCACAAGACTCGAACCTGTGACCTCCCCCTCAACACACACACAGGTTTAGTTTAATTCTTATACAGGTTTATGCATGTTTCATTTAATTCTTATACAGGTTTAGTTTTAAGCTAAATTTAGCTTATTTGGTTTTTAACAGCTTATTGGTTGAAGCTTTTTGTGTCACTTTTCTTTGTAAACCTCAAAATTAGTGTCTAGAATTTTTATAAATTTTCTCAAATTTTTAGGATTAAGTTTAGTATTTTTAGTTTAATTTATAGACTTACTTAGTTTTAAAAATAGTTTTAAATAGATTAAATATAAAAAAAATATTTTCTGTTATTTAAAAAATAGTTTTATGAATTTTAGTTTAAGAAATTTGCATTTTGAGTTTTTTAAGAGTTTTATTTTGTCTTATTTGGTTAATTAGTTTGTTTTAAATTTTTAATCATTTTTAAATGTTGTTGGAATTTTAAATTGCCTTTATTTTTATATTAGCGTGCCTTTATGTGCTTTCCCTTTGCGTTATTAGATTTAGAATTCAAAATCCAAAATATCGAATATTCAAGCACGCGATCACGAACCGAAACAAGATTTTCAATATTCACGCTTCGTTGGGAAAACGACTCGGGAACGATTTGAATTTTATCCTTTCCTAAGGGTAATTTCTCATCAATACTTTCTGGAAATATATTTTATTAGTGATTAGCTTTTTACTCTTTCACAAGAGTAATTTGCCGATTTGCTTATATTATATTATATATACACTATACTTGAGCGAATCAATTTTTGGCGCCACTACCGGGGAAGTGTAAAACGATTATCGCGTTGAAGTTTGAAGATTAGTGCATTGAAGACCCTTCCCCATGAAGGTATCATTTTTTGTGAATATAAATTTTACATTTCTTTATTATTTTTCATTTTCTTTTATATAAAACTATAAAATACAAAAATATTTTATTATTCTTGATTTATTTTTGTGAATTTATTTTCTATTATAAAAACAACAAAATAAACCGTGTTTCAATTGTTAAATCGGATGACCTTTATATTAACAAACTATAAGAGAGGTATAAGGAGGGTTGATCCTACGAACTTCGACCCGAAAAGAGAAGGTTTTAAAAATGCTTCGCGCTTACCCGCTCCTCCACTTCTTTGTACGTTTTTCTAGAGAGCTACCGTGCACCTTTGATAATCGGTTCCAAAAATATTTTTACTTATTATTTTATAAAATTTCAAAAATATTCTTCTATATCTTCTATATCTTTTCTACCCTCCTATTTGTTTAATTCTTATGTCTTCGATCAACCAACGTGGTTGCTATGGGTGTGGAGGTCCGTTAGATGGTTTACTTTGTCGACGGTGTACTTGCGAGTGGTGTGGAAATAATCTTAGAAATGGATTTTGCTCATTTTGAGCTTCAAGAGCTGGAAATTCATTCGTTTATGATCCAAATCTAAATTCTTTCAATGATCCTCCAAACGTTTTAAACCACCCTCCACAGCCCCAGACATACTCGTGTGAGTTATGTGGGAACGATTCTCACTATGGGTTTGATTGTCCACCACGGGTATCGCTTGTCTATAAGCAGGAACCGTGCTACAATCAAAACTTTTGTGATAATTATTTTCTACAAAATTCACCAAGTTTTTCTCAGCAATATATTTGTTGTGAGTACTGTGGGGGTCCTCATGAGAGCTTTTAGTGTCAACTGAGGAATCAGAACTTCTATGAGCCTAATATTTGCTATAATTCTAACTCTTCTGGTTTTGACCAACCCCCGCATTATTCCATCAATCATCAGCCTCAGAGTATTCAAGAAGACTTTAATCAGCAGAGGATGAATGATGTGCATAAAAATATGGATAAATAATGAAATGATTGAGTCAAGGAATGAACTCCTTAAAACTATGCAATCCTTGGGTGAAATGTTATGAGAGCAGGTGGCTAATCTTAGTACTCATACTCCCGAGCCTTCACAACGTTTCAATTCTATTTGCTATGATGACGATTATGATGAGGATGACGAGGAGAGAACTATTCCTTTAAATGAAATTATTTCTCAACTTCCTTCGTCTATTGCAGTCACACCCGTCTTACCGACTATGGAGCCCAAGGACTCTCTCATCATGGGGGATGAGAATCTTAGCACTATTCCTGAAAAGGAATCGGACGAAGTAGTTAAGTCTAGTGTTGAGGACCTTGTCCTAATCCCAAGTGAGTCCGAGGATACGTCCGACAATGACAGTGAGTGTGATTTGCCTTTTTGTGGTAATTCTGTGACTTTCTCTAATCCTCTCTTCGATGCTAATGATGATTTTACCTCTAGTGATGACGAGTCACTTCCTGAGGAGGATGTTCTGGAGGAAAATTTTAAAATTTATTCGAACTCACTTTTTGAATTTGATGAAGAGTACATCTCTAGTGACATAAATCCTCTTTATAATAAGGTGTTAGAGGACATCGAGAACAAGAACTCTTATGTTTCTAACCTTGATGAGCTGGCTTTACTAGTCACACCTCTTTCCGATGCTAATGAGGATGAGTGTTTCGACCCAAGAGGCGATATAGATGAGATCGATGCTTTTCTAGATATTGATGTTTCTACGGATATTGAGGACGGTTATCATGATTCGGAGGGAGATATAATCTATCTTGAGAGTTTGTTTATTAATGATACTATACCTAATCTCCCTCCTGAGGTGTTTTTAGATCATGACCCAAAAAGCTTAAATGATAAACCTAAAATTGATAATTTAAAGATTAAGGAAAATGTGAGGTTTACCTTTGAGGATCGCCATTATCTTTCCCTTACATTTGTTATCAAAATCTTTCTTCCTTTTCTTACCTATCTTGTGAATTCTTGTAAAAACCCAAAATTTGAATTTCATTTCATATTGGTAATTTTGAATATAACCTAAAGTTTATTAATAAGCATTTGAAATTAAAACCTTAGGTTATAATTTTGGGAAATTATAAAGATATAACATAAAGTATTTTATTTTAAAGAAAAAAATATAAAACTAAATTTTGTTAAAATGACCGCTCCCATATTTAAAAAAGATTTTTGGTTAATTTGATTATTTTGTAAATATTTACTTCTTTTAGTTAAAACCGTATTTATAAAGGATAATAGTTAAATAAGGGTTTTAGCAAGTACTTTATCTAATCTCAAATAGAAAAAAAAAAATTGTTGTCCCCCAACCTTTGGCTCAAAATGGCCCGGCCCCTATAGGTGTTGTTACACACCAAAATCTTTTAATTTTGAAGTCTAGCTTATTTAGGATGAAGTGTAAAAAGGTTTAAACCGAAATATTTGGTAATCACCTTAAAATAAAAAAAAGATTGGGCCTCTCCTCTCTAACCTTGTATAACCCGGGGCCCCCTCTCCCCCCATTCTCTACAAAATTTCGCTTTATATTTTGTGTATTCCTCCAAATAAGCTTCGAGCAAGAAGAAGGTTTAGGTGTTTTGGGGTAATCCCTTGAAGTTTGAGGTGTTCTTAGTGAGGTCTTGATCTTGATTCCTTGTGTTTTTTGATTCTTGTTCATGTCTCCATCTCCAACCCGTAAGTAATCCATGTCTCTTTTGAAATCATCTTGGTATTTCCATGATTACACATAAGTTTTATACATAAAATCAAAAGTGTAAAAGGAAGAAATCATGTAGTTATGAATTTATAAATATGGTAATCTGATAGAAATATGGCTTAATTACACGTTTTGAAACCCTAAGATGATCATTAAATGATGTATTATAAAAACTACAAGATTAGAAAACCCTAGAGTGTTGGTTTTTTATGGTGTTATTCGTTTTCATGGTTAATAATTCTGGCAGAATTTTATGGTCAGTTCAACGTGGTTATATCTAATGATAAAAATTGGTTTTTAAACATGAATTTTTGACGCCTAAAGTAAATTCAAAGAGTCCTAAGTTACTGGATAAATCCGGCCTCATGTTAATTGGAGGGCGGGAAGGTCGATTTTTAGATTTTATAAGATTAAGTGTTAATCTGGAATTCTATCCAAAAATTCAGTTGTATTATTTGATTTTTAATTCTAAAAGCTGTAAGGTGTTAACTTCTAAAATTTTTATATGGTAAATATTCATGATATGTGCTACATCCATGATTGTTTTAGAATTTTCTGAGTTGTCCCTAAGTGAGGTTTTACGCATCAACTTTTTCAACGGTTCCGCCAGTCATGTTTCGGTCAGTTTTGGTAATCAAGGGTCAAAGAGAATACTAAAACATGAATTAAATTAAACCAATGATCATGGGTGTACTAGACCATGTGGAAACCTCTGTGATTTTTTGTAGAATTTTAGAGTCTTTAATGGGTCTTTAACATCGGGAAACTTGCTTAAAATGTTTGCAGATTTTGGAAATTTGGAAACACTAATTATAGTTACCTTATGTTTTTAAATAATAAGGAGTATAAGTTATATACTTATGAATAAGCTAGATATAATATGTAATCATGGGATTCCATGTAGATTCGGTGAAAGTGTTGTGATCTCATGCTTATGTGTTCAATTCTCTCCGATTGCTAATGTCGTTAAGGTACATATATTTGCCGTTTTTTCCTTTTAGTACGGACACTTCATTTAATCAATTCTCTTTGTTGTCTACTTGATCTATTTTATATTTCGTTTGATATTTCTTTGAGTTGCTATCTGTAATCATGACTCGTTTGATGTTGATAATCCGTTGATTGATATTCGTCGTCGCTGTAATGACTCTTTGGTTCTTGTTTGTAATATCTACTAGATTCTTTCCATATTTGGATTAATCGAACTTGTTCACTTATAACTTTTGCTTTAATCTTGCGCGAGCTATTTGTTATCTAGTCATGGAGGTACCAATGACCATGTCATTGATGCATCAATTGCTCGACAATAACTATCTGTGGCCGGTGTGATTAGTCCACGGTGTTTCCCTTTTGTATGTGGCACTTATTATGATTTATTATATTGTTCTGTACAAACTCGCATAGTGCTGTGTATAAGATATAACTTTGTTTGAAGGAGCGTAAGATGCATCCCAGGGTACTTAGTTTTCGTTCATTTCAGGTGATTGTTATGTTGTGCAATACAATACACCCTATTATCATATTTTGTAGGGTACATCTGGAGTCTCAGCTCCCGATGTACTATTTATATGATATGATTGAATGATACACATGTAAGTTTGATATGTAGTCTAAGCCGTGTGGCATGCCTTTAACTTTTGTTCGAGCTAGCTTTGGGGCACATGCAAAAGCAAACACTCCTTTGTATATTATGCGCTAATTCTTGATCATGAGTTATGGGTGTGGCGGGCAACATTATTTCCGTATGACATTTGTTTAGCAGATTCTCCGGATCTATTTTCCGTGTCAAAAACCTTCATTTATTTCCTTCCCTCCCCCGTTAGTTATTATTTCTTTTATGCGCCTCGTGAGGGTTGGGGGGGGTTGTCTGCGGGCGCTGGGGGCGGCTTGGTCCTCGGGGGGGGGGGGTGGGTTTGGTTGGGGTTTTTTGTTTGCTCGGTAGCGTTTTGTTTTTTGTAGTCTCTGGTTTGTTCCCTGCGTGCTCGAATTATGTTAGATTCGTCCGGCGTTCCCCTTGGCGTTTTTGGCGATCGGTGCCAAATTAATTGGTGTTGGACAATGTCGTCGGCGGCCGTGCGTGCTAGGGTCGGGCGCGTTTCGTTGTGAGGTATTTTGGTTTTAAGATTTATGCCTGTTGTCTATTATTTTTGTGTCTAGTTACTTTTCGCTCTATTTTTTTTGTGGGAAGTGTTATGATGCTCTCTGGCCCGGGGATATTGATTTTACGTGCGGGGCGCCTTCGTTATGTACTCGTATCTTATTCTTCAGCATATAACTCATTACTTCATAACTTTCTGACACTATCTCTCCTCCTTTTTATTTTGGAATATTTCTCCTTTAATGCATTTTTTTTTTTTTCATCCCATTTTTCACCTTATTTGAGTTTCTTCTTCTTCTTCCGTTCGACTAACGTTAGCACAAAGCCTTTGCATTTTTCTTTTCCCGACGGTAGTTCTAAGCCCGGGAGCTGGATACGAGTATGTTGAAGTAGGATCGTTTTAGAGGACCCACCTGTTAGAAGAACCACTTTATTGGATTTAGGTTTTTAAGACCTTTCCTTTTGAAGAAGTTCTTTCATTTGACTTGTTTGGAATTTAATACGTTTGGAAGTCCTTTGTTTCATGACTAGTATTTTTTATTTTAACAAAGTCTTTTCCGCTTGCAGTTATATGCTTCTAATGAACAACAAATGTGGACTGCTTGGTCTCTTATCGGAGCGGGGTAGTTATAACAATTATGGTATCAGAGCTTGCCGAGCTTGTCCCTGTAGAAGCTGAGTTTATGACCTGTGAGGATTGGGTAGACATTAGGTTTCCTTTTGATATGATCGCTTCCTTTCGTATTTTGATCTTAACTTTAAATTGTCTACGCTGTTTCATTCGTTGACCAAGGATTTTCTTCGACCAAGGATCAGGAGGCTAACTCTTCAAGTACCGTTTCGGGAACTCTCTTCTTGAATGGTCGTGCTGTTTTGTCTTATTTGATACGGGTGCAACGCATTCTGTGGTTTCTGTTTCATTTGCTAAACACCTTAGCATTTTCCCAACGCTACTTAATTATACCTTACCGATATCTTCGCCTATGAAAAGTCTGACCACGAATATCAGAACTGTCCGCTTCATTTTGATGATAAGATTCGTTTTGCTAATTTGCTTCCCTTAGAACTGAGTGATTTTGATTTTATTCTTAGTATGAATTGGTTAGCTGTTCATCGCGCCCTATCGTTTGTCATATCAATCGTGTCATCCTTGATAATCCGAATAACCTTGAATTCATCTACCTATTTCAATTTTGAGGATGAAATTTTCTTTTTAGAGGGGAAGAGTTGTAAAAACCCAAAATTTGAATTTCATTTCATATTGGTAATTTTGAATATAACCTAAAGTTTATTAATAATCATTTGAAATTAAAACCTTAGGTTATAATTTTGGGAAATTATAAAGATATAACATAATGTATTTTGTTTTAAAGAAAAAAATGTAAAACTTATATTTGTATATATATGGTCGGCCCATATTTAAAAAAAGATATTTTGGTTAATTTAATTATTTTTTATATTTACTTTCTTTTATTAAAAGAACCTATTTTAAGAGATAAGTATTAAAAGGTTTTAGCAAGTATTTTGTGTAATCTTTAAAATAGAAAAAAAATATTTTGTCCCCCCTCCTTTTGCTTAATGAACCGGCCCCTATAGGTGTTGATACACCAAAATTTTTTAATTTTAAAGTCTAGCTTAATTAGGGAAAATAGTGTAATTAAAAAAGGGATAAATCTTTTAATTTGCAAACAAGTTATTTTTGTATTTCTCTTTCATTTTTCCTCTCTTATAACCGGCCCCTTCAAGAATAAGGCAAAAGTTCATAGTTTGCTTTCGTTATGGAAGATGCCAACGTCTTTTAGATTCTATGGCTGATTAGGTCGGTTTATCTAGATTGGTTTTTTGTAACGTCTAGGATCATTTGTGGCATGTCACAAGTGTCTTAGTGATAGTTCAAGCATGGCTTGAGGTTAATGTGGTATCTCTGCCACATTCCATTGTACTTACACATTTATTGTGATTAATATACTTTACCGGGGTAACCCCTTTACCCAAAAAAATCATAAAGTGTAAAAAGAAGAAATCATGTAGTTATGAATTTGTAAATTATGTAATCTGATAAATATGGCTTAATTACATGTTTTGAAACCCTAAGATAATCATTAAATGTGTTATTAATAAAAACTACAAGATTAGAAGCCCTAGGGTTGGTTTTGATGGGTGTTAATTATGGTTTTCATGGTTAATAATTCTGGGTAGAATTTTAGGTCATGTTCAACGGGGTATATTTTAATGATAAAAATTAGTTTAACATGATTCTTGAGCCTAAAGTTAAATTCAAAGAGTCTAGTTTCTGGAAAATTCAGCCTCATGTTAATTGGAGGT
>BQNB010190940.1:0-11738 GCA_026074375.1 Tanacetum coccineum | reverse complement strand
TCATTCATTAAATTGTGTGTTATCATCGCATAATCGGTGATTAATATTTTAGGCCTTAAAATACATAGTGAAGTTTAGGTTGGTTCTATCTTGAAGTAGTACTCGATATTTAGCTTTGTACCGTAAAAAGTGTAAGCGACGTTGTACGATTTTCTCCGCCTAAAGAGAGCTTGTTGACATAGTGAAAAGAACTCTCGAGCTAGGTACTCAGGGGGTGGAGTAGGGCGAAGAGAATCTTCGTGACCGAACCACTATAAATCATCGTGTCTAGTTTGAAATTTCCCCCCTTTATTTACTTATTGCATTCATTTATTTATTTATAGCATTGCAATCATATATATATTCTTGTACATCTATTGAGTTCACATAAGCAATAAGATCTAAGTTTTAATTTTAAAACGATAAAACTTATTCAACCCCTTCTAGTTTTTCACACAGACAAACATATGTAATATTGAAAAGAAAATCGTACAAACTATTAGTAAACAACGATTATGTACGACTCGACCTCCGGACCGATCCAATCAATTAACAAGTTATAATTAATAGTTTCAACAGCCTTTTTATCAATACTTTTAACCTTTCAAACTAAACATTGAATTTCAAAAATAACTATATGATGCATGTGCATCGCACGAGTCAGAACGATTAGTATAATATAAATTCAATGTCATACTGATGAAAGTTTAAACACCATTGGCATTAACTTTTGAAATTAGCATATATGTAAGAGAAAAGTTTAATTATGGACTTGTTTCTTCCTACATGCTGAAAGACACATCCCACCATCTATTTGTGGTTGATCTAATGACGAATATTAATCTAAGATTTAACTTGATTAAACTTATATTTTTCTCAACTATATAAAGCATTTTTTTAATTATTTTATCCTTCGTCATTTATTTTAAACACTAAATGTGTGTTTTCCTTTTGACTCTGTCTCCTCCTTCCCTAAAATTTGTCGCCTTGTTTCCAGCTTCCAATCAAACAGATAATCAAACTCTAATTAATTTCAATTGGATTAATTAAATGAAGTTTATTTGTGTTAAATGACTGCCGGCTGGAGGTATCTACTTTAGAAATTCTGAAAATTGAGACTTTTTCTTTTCTTTTTATTGAAATATTATTTTTTAACAACAAACACATTCATCTTATTTTATGTAACAACATTTTGTAACAACTTTTGTTATGTGCAATCTTGACCATGCATCTCATTTTAGACATATCATCTTAAAGTGATATTTGTCACTTCTTAATTAAAAAACCACATTTATTTTTAAATTGAAATATTTTTTATTTATTTTTTTTTATTTAATTTCACCATATTTTCTAAAATTTTGTGCTCTTTAATCCAACATCAATTTTGGTATATTTTTACTAATTTTTTATTTTTTATATTTTTAATGCCCCTGAAACCGCTGCTTTGCGCGGGTAACATGCTAGTATTCATTAATTAGTCATTATTGATTTGTTGTTGTTTGGATGTTAATTTGAAGTTGTAGTGTTAAGTTTGTTATTTTTGCAATTTGATTCAGTTGCTAGATAATGAGGCTGTTTAAATGTTAATCTATGCGTAATTAGATGCAACTGTTGGAAAATAGTATCGCAATTGCAAACTTTTGACCATTATATATTTATATTATGATATATAGAGTTAGGATCAAATAAGAAGTTTTCTTAAAATAAGAAGGATAAGAAGTAACTATACTCGCATATCCGGAATGCACCGACTTAAATTAGATGCATCTCTATAATCTTAGATGCATTATAATGCATCATAATGTGTTTTCTAGCTTTTAATTAGATACATATACGTATTTTAGATGCATTTCATGATTTCTTTTATTTTTTGGTCTTCACAGGGTGCAAAATCATGAAATTCTTTTTGCACCATCTACACACAAAATAACTTTCGAAACTCTATATGGTGCATTAGATTGGAATAAAAATACATCTAATGAAAGGTCGTTGCATCTAAAATGTGTGGTTTTAGTAAATTTCACCTCTTCTTATTTTAATTTACTTCTAACTAGATCCATACTCATGATATATATATATTATAGTATATATATATATATAATATTTATAGTGAGATTTTTTTTCAGAACCCATTTTAGTGAGAGGTGATATGTTATATTTATTTATTTATATATATATATATATTTATTGTATATTGATATATATATATTATTGAGAGAGTGAGAGAGATTAGAGAGAGCGTTATGATCAATTAAAAGTTTTTTTAAATAAGAAGGATAAGAAGTATACTATAATCGGATATCAGAGACCATGCACACGACTTAAATTTAGATGCATCCCTATAATTTAGATGCGATTATAACGCATCATATGCGTTTTTTAGCTTTTAACTAGATGCATATACGTATATATTAGATGGCATTTTATTTTTTTTTCTCTTGTTTTTGTTCCTCTGCATGTGTCCAAATACAATGGAAAATCCAATTTTCACTTATACACATCAAATTAACGTTCGAAACTCAAAATGGTGCCTCTAAAATGAATAAAAATGGCATCTAATGCAAGGTGTTTGCATCTCTAATGGTTTTTGTCACTTCTTTAATTTTAAATTATTCCACTGGATCCATTACTATATATATTATATATATATATATATATATATATATATATATATATTTATATATTTATTTATATATTTATTTATATATTTATATGGGGCTAACTATGCTGGATATTAAAAATGAAAATTCGTGACTTCAACGCCACCTCAACGATGACCTTGACAACCACATTTCAATAAATTTTATTAAATTTCAAAATTATTGTAAAAATTATAAGACACAGCTAGGTTTCAACTAGATCCTATTATTTACATGTGGCAACACAATTAATCCCAATTGAGCTAAGACACAATTTGTTTTCTATTATCAAAACAATAATAATTTGTTCTAAATCAATGTTAGTATGGAGTTATCTTTGTGATATATTTTTGATTTTCAAATATATAAGTTGAGTATACTCATAATTTGATTTCTATTTATCCTAAATCCCATACATATAGGAAAGATACGTGACTTTTTAATTATAGAAAACCTAATATATACGAACCCTAATACCCAAAACCATCTTTTTCATCACCACAAACCCTAACATCATATTAGTTAATCGGAGTATATCAATGATTCATGTAACATCATATTAGTTAATCGGAGTATATCAATGATTCATGTTGATGGATATGACGTAGTGCATTGGAGGAAGTAATATATACTAAAGTTTGTTTATGTGTATATTATATTCTATTATTTAATCAAGCGTTGATGATGATTGTTTTTAATTGTTTAAGTTGGTTGAAGGAATTATTGATTATTATGGAATGATGGTTTATATACGTGTGCTTACTGATTAATTTTGCAAGCTGTTAATCGTTAATGATTGTTGTTGAATGCATGTCAGGATAGATAATCACATGTTACGAAATAAGTATTTGACTATGCTTTTTTAAATCGTTTATGGTAGACTTGTCAAATAGATTTTAATTTGTATCTATGGTATCTATTTGATGCTACAAATTAAATGTTCCGAGGTATATTCAGTTGAGATATTACAGTTATATTTTTAGCTATAAAAAACTGGTTGTGGCTATGTCAATTATGTCGTAATTATAAATGTTGAATAACCATTAATTTTCTTATCTGTAGGGCGCCCTTGTCATGGGAGTTGGTGTGGGGCTCATGGAACTTTGTCGGGGCTCTTACCCACGAAGAGGACTAGGGTACAGTGAAGTCGACACAATGCTCTTGGTGATGGTAAGGATCTTATGCTCAAAGGGTGATCATTCTTCCCTTCGTTTTCAACTTAATTATGCTTTCAATGTTTACTCTATTTTAACCGATCGAATGGCATTAGTAATTTGTTTGCTAGTATTGACTTATTCTCCCTTGTCTGATTATCATGTGTTTCACTCAGTTGTAGTTGTTGCTTAACGGAGCTAGCGAGCATGGTGCCAAGAACATACGTGTTCACATGCTTGCTGATGGGCGTGATGTTTTGGATGGTTCAAGTGTCGGTTTTGCTGAAACACTTGAAGCAGAACTTGCAAGTCTCCGCAGCAAGGGCATTGATGCACACGGTTGAAGTGGATAAGTGTGAAAAAATATTCTTGAAAGCAAGTGCTAAAAGTTAGTTATGCAAATATTGTCACATAGTTTTTTTTAATAACCCGGGTGTCCGACTTGACATTGCAAGCCGACTATTTCCAAGGCCGACTATCCTTTTGGATAACCCGGAGTCAAGGCAGGCGAACCTCCGTGGCCAATGAGGAATATTGTCACATAGTTAAGGTATTTAAGCAATGGATAATGACGTATAAGTTTTAAAGGAAGAAACATAAGAAGCGAAACACGAGTCCCACTGTGGAAGAGTATGTTTGTCTGATAATGTAGTTTCTCAGCCTATCGGGGCTGTTAACTCCTGAAAACGACATAATACCACTCAATGGTTCTCATAATTATTTCTTTTGAAAATATTAATTTAGTGGGACCTTGTCACTTATCTGGCTTCATTATCTGTTTCACCTGCAATGACCTCTTTCTGTTTATACAGCTCCAAGCTATAGTTTGATTTATTTTTTCTAGGTTCTTTGTAGTACAATGAGGGATTCCTTTCTTGTGAATGGTTTTGCATTTAAGAAGTCTTTATCCATATTTGTTGAACATTGAACTGGTACTAAGTCAGGAAAAGAAATGCCCAAGATTAGGTGGGTAGTTTTTATTTTGTTTTGATATTTATCATTTTTTCATGAACTTCACTATTTTGTAATTATGTTTCTTTCTATTGATTAGTCTTTCAGATCCATTGCAATATCGGTCCTTTGTTGACGCATATATGGGAAATTATCATATATGTAAGTTGGATAATTGTTTAAAGATGGGGCTAAGTTTATTCCTGTCGCGTTCATTGCTATTGGTGATTCGGCTACACAGGTTGCGGAATTTTCTATCTGAAAAATACATTCTTGTATTTGGCAAATAGAACTATTATTGTGGTCGCATCAGTAGCTCATGCGACGGCTCAATATTGACTTGAGTTTTTATTTACGTCAGTCTTTTGAAGACCATGGGATATATTGTGGGTGTTGGATCGAGTTGCTGAAGATGATCTGATTCGTGTTACAACCGCATTGTCGGGATGTGCTAACATCTGTCAATTATGTTATATATGAGGTTATTATCTTTTACTCAATACAGCTATCTAAATAATAGTGGAATTTACTGCTCCGATTCTTGGCGTTATTATCACAATAGACATCAATTGGCTCTACTGTTGGTTTATGCTCTACTTATCTGAATTATTTCACAATTTTACGTGTTACAGGTTCTTGGGTCTTGTGAGATTTTTGAAGAAAAACAAGTTGGGAAATATGAACGGATTCAATATATTTAGCGGAGGACATTAAACACCACTACTCGTTCTCCGAGGGTGGAGCTCATCAGGTATTTTATCGAGACCATTTAATTTTTTATCTTATTGAACACATATACATAATTTAAGGAGTATGTATTTCTGTGACACTCTCTATGTATTTAATATTGTGTATGATCCTTGGTTGGATTATAAAAAGGCTCTTTTGGTTTTGTGTATTGATTTCTGTATTTTTGTTTAATTTTCAATTTTGATATTTACGTTATGCTTTAATTGTTTATTGAGGAAGCTGAGCGGAGTCTAAATGATGCAATATGATTGTTAGAAGGGCCATTGAAGAATTCTAAGTGTTTGTTGGTGGTGTGCAATAGACGTTTATGTTTGTGTTTACTTTTTGAATGTGATCTTTCATCTCAGTGGTGATTTAGTGTCATTAATTATATATGTTTCACTCTGCCTTCATTCGGAAACTCATGTATTTGCAATTGTTTTTTGTTTCTGTAATAATTTGTGTTTCTTTCGGAACTTTATAATATTAGTTCATATATTTGTTATCCTTATTGTTCATTTGTCTAGGAAGTAACATTTGACGTTTTGTTATTAACGATATAACCCGTATATCTTTTATGGGGACTTTTGTTCTCGATCATATTTATTTGATTCTATACTTATGCAATTATTATTTTGATCAGTCGGATTGACCGTGATGTTTGATCGGCGGGAGTGTGAACAATCCATCCAGGTTTTGAACTTGCAAAGGTTTACATGGATTCCTAACATGTAACTGAAGGATATCAAGAAGGGGGTTCATTATATATAAACATTTAGTTTACATTTCTTTTCGTTGTTAATGGATTTAATAAATAATTTCGTATGTTTATAGTTGATTTATCTTTACTTAATTTTATTTAGGGGGAATTGATATTTTTACCCCTTAAATGTGACGTATTTGCATATATAAAACAGCCTTCCAATCGGGCAGACCGGGCAAGGATTTAGCAACTATGGATTGCTATATGTCACACTCTCAAGAATCAATAAGTAAAAGAGGAATCTTACGGTCAAGAATCAAAGAAAAAAGGAGGAATGAAGGTTTCTGTTTACACAAACACGCAAACAATTAGAATCAAAACAATAAACTTTGTCCTAAAAACCAAAAAAACCAAAAAAAAGACCCACCCGAACCTAGCAGAAACGTTTTAATATTGACCAGGGACAAATTAAACCTCCGTAAACTAAGGGAACAGTTTTTGACCCGTTCTTGGCCAAGGACTCGACCCTCGCAGTTAATTAATCCAAATAACAAAACTTTTATCTAAAACAAAACGCGAGAAAGCGAACCCGCTCCGTCGGGCGGGTTTCGTACCTATATGTATATATATTTTATTATATATTTTTATATATATATTTATTATATTAAATATATATATAGTATTATATATATATTTCATAGTATGGATCAAATGAGATGATATACTTATAATGAGAATGTAAGAGAAACCACAACACTACACATTTCAGATGCTCCTACAAAAATGCATGCATTCCCCTTTAATTAAAAAAAAACTTCTCCTTCTATTTAAAAATGTGTGGTAGACATCATTCTATTCTTTCTCATTTATAATTTTTTTTCTCACGGATCCCTTCCCTATATATATATATATGATCAAATGAAAAAATTACTTAAAATAAGAAGAATAAGAAGTAATATAAACCAACCATTTTAATTTGAATTTAAGGGTATTTTGGTCAAAACAAAACTAACCCCCTTTTTTCTCTCTATAGCTCACGTTGCTGCTCTATTGTTTTTCCTAACCGTTCTTCATCATCTTTCTATTATATTACATATACACATCTTTAATATTTAGTTTATTAGACATCTCTATCTCAATACGAATCGTGTTACGTACTCAATAATATACCTACACGATTTTATAGATGCGCATCATACATGTGGATTACTTTTCATTATTAAATTATTTTGATCTTTAATAAATGCATCTAAATTTAATGCATCTAAATGTAACGACTAAAGGTAGTTTTAATCTTCCAACATCTTCTATTCAAATAAGGTGCATGATGACATGATGCATTTCTATTCTAAAGAACTGATACATAGATGCATTTTTTTTTTTTTAAGAACTAAGTTTATAAAAAAATTTGGAAATGAAAAGAATATGCATCTATATAGACGCATTCAAATTTTAGCAGGTAAAGAGTTAGATGTGTATGGCTTATGAAATTATATATATACACATTTATCATTACATATAATGCCAAAACAGTAACGGGCTACTGTTCATCGATGAACAGTGTAGCCCACATCAACGTTACTGTTCATCAGCCCAAATTTTTTTTTTTACTTTTTTTATACCGGTGGTTACTGTTCTTTCGTCAAAAATAAGAAGAAAAAAAAATTACGTTTACGACTTTCTATCGGCCTGGGCAAAAAAAAATATATATATATATATCCCCTTTATTGAAAAAAAAAATTTGAAATCAAAGATGCATTATTTAAATATTACTAAGGTATCATCTGTTAGAAATTAGATAGACGCGTATGATATTGTTAGAAAGTTTCGTTGTTCTTTGGTTTAAAGATACGCATAATAATACCAATCATGGATGATGGTGGGAAGTGGGAAACGAGTTATGTAACTTATGTTCATTGAACAAGCATGTTTTCGGCACGTGCGTTACGGCGGGCATATGTTTTTTAAAAGTATTTTGCGTGTGTTCTATTTCGGGCTATTTTGGGCCTCGAGTTATATTATTGCGATGGTAATACGACGTTGTATTCTCCAAAAATTGATATATATTTGATAAGTAAATTTATTGTATAAAAAGGCGTAAATAAGTAAAGTTGAGGGTCCGTTTTGTAATAAAAAAAAAATTTACTTGGAGCAATTTTTTGGCACACACCTGTCTTGGTACTAATGCATTAGCAATAGTGCTCTAATGACAAAAAACCTCATGCTCTTTAATTATATCGTAATATTTAATGTGAAAGTCATAAAGGGTTGTTTTACTAATTTACCCTGGTTTAGCAAGAAATATGGGTACTTATTTACCAGTTTGCCACCACTTGCTTTTAGCCGTTGATTTTTAATCCAATAGTCATAATATCTTCTTATTTTTGTTAATATTCTCACTAGATACTTACTCTATATATATGACCGTTCTTTGCAGAATTTTTGTACAGAACCATTTTAAACCAATTAGAATTTAGTCTCATTACTTTTTTTTATTTAATTCAAAATGGTATAATAGTCAAAACACATTTTGACTTTTTTTTAATTTTTTAATTAAAAAACGTTTTTTTAAAAACCTTTTAATTTTCGGAATTAATTTTTTTTTTATATATATATTTTTTTAGTATAACTGTTTTCAAAAGAAAAAAAAATGAGTGCATATATGTTTTATATGTTTTTTTAGTATATACTTTTTTGTTTGAAATGATAATTGCACATATGTTTTAAGTATACATTCTTGAATCTTTAAGATTTATAACCAAAAAAATAAACATATATATGTAACCTCTAAACTTATAACAAACCAAAAACATGAATATATAAAGAAAATTTGATATCAAATGTCCATGCATCTAGTAAAAATCAATGCGTTTAACTAAAGCCCAATCTGAAATCAAAGAGACGAAGCACCAATCATCCTATATAGATGCATATATTAAATTTTACAAATGGTATCATCTGTTAGAAATTAGATAGACGCGTATGATATTGTTAGAAAGTTTCGTTGTTCTTTGGTTTAAAGATACGCATAATAATACCAATCATGGATGATGGTGGGAAGTGGGAAACGAGTTATGTAACTTATGTTCATTGAACAAGCATGTTTTCGGCCCGCGCGTTGCGGCGGGCGTATGTTTTTTAAAAGTATTTCGCGTGTGTTCTATTTCGGGCTATTTTGGGTCTCGGGTTATATTATTGCGATGTTAATACGATGTCGTAACCTCCCAAAATTGATATATATGAATCGGTACATACGTGTTCTATATTTGATAAGTAAAGTTTATTGTATAAAAATGCGTAAATAGGTAAAGTTGAGGGTCCAGTTTGTAATAAAAAAAAATTTTACTTTGGGCCAGATTTTGAGCTAATTTTTTGACCCAATGTTTTGATACTATTGCATGCAATAGTGCACTAAATGACAAAAAAAACTCATGCTCTTTAATATATAGTATAATTTAATGTGAAAGTCATAAGGGGTTGTTTTACTAATTTACCCTAGTTTAGCAAGAAATATGGGTACTTATTTACCAGTTTGCTACCACTTGCTTTTATCCATTGATTTTTAATCCAAGTCAAAATATCTTCTTATTTTTGTTAATATTATCACTAGATCCTTACTATATATATATATATATATATATATATATGGGATCGTTCTTTGCAGAATCACTTTTTTGTACAGAACCTACATAACCACTTTAAACCAATTAGAATTTAGTCTCATTACTTTTTTTTATTTAATTCAAAATGGTATAATAGTCAAAACACATTTTGACTTTTTTTTGAATTTTTTAATTAAAAAACGTTTTTTAAAAACCTTTTAATTTTCGGAATTAATTTTTTTTATTTTATTTTATATATTTTTTTAGTATGTACTGTTTTCAAAAGAAAAAAAATGAGTGCGTATATGTTTTATATGTTTTTTAGTATATACTTTTTTGTTTGAAATGATAATTGCACATATGTTTTAAGTATACATTCTTGAATCTTTAAGATTTATAAAAAAAACATATCTATGTAACCTCTAAACTTATAACAAACCAAAAACATGAATATATAAAGAAAATTTGATATCAAATGAAATTCATTTCAAATACAAATGTAACTTGTTAAGTATAGTATTCACGTCATTCAATAATATGTATGCAGTCTTCCAAAAACATATGTGCACACTTCACTTTCTCTTCAAATTCATTAAAACATATGTGCACCCTTGCAAGAATATATGTGCACGTTTCACTTTCTCATCATATTTATTAGATTATATGTGCACGTCTTTCGATAACATATATGCACGACTTCTAAAAACACACCGCCTTTCCTATGATTGAGCCATCTCCACTGAAACAAATATATAAAAACAAAAATAAAACTAGTTAAATTAATTGGAAAATAAGTTGATCAAATATGTTCTAAATCCTAACACTCTGTTCTCAAGTTTTTTTTTTGAGAAGAAAAGGGAAGGAATGGAGTGAAATGGAAATTTTGTGGTGTTCTTGAGTTTTTTTAAGAAGTGAAAGCAAGTGGGGGTGGAGTGGAAAGGGAAGCAAATACTTTAGTTTTTTCTTTGAATATTTTCACTCCATTATTGGGATAAAAGTAGGGACACACATTTTCCTTCCCTTTTCTTTACTCTTATTTACTCTTCTTTACTTTCCCTTCCAAAAATAAACTCGAGAACATAGCCTAACTCATATCAACGGCACTATAAAGTATAAACTAACAGTGGACAAGAAGTTGTAAATCACTAAATCGGAATAAAATATAAACTAAATGTGACGCCAAATAGCCAAATAGGAACTATGCCTTCTAGTCCTAACATTCTGATTAAATGCACATACACTGCCAAAACTACGACACCAAAACGACAATAAGATACTTTGCAATTAAAAGTGGACATTTCACGAATGAAATAGTTGCAAATTTTAAGTAAGTGTCGAAATATGAACTAATAGCAACCATAGTATGACACATACACATAATTTTAATTTATACCAAAAAAGTAAAAATAAACAAAAGAAACATACATTTTCTAAACTAAATTTGGTGAGGAGTGGCTTGGAAATAACAACATAGACAAGAATAAAGAAACATTATCACAAAAAAAACAATCCCATAACAACAACCGACTAATAACAAATGAGTAACCAAAAACTAATTAAAACATCATGCAACAGGGGAACGATTTTTGAATAGATCACATGACAATAGATGCGCCTAAACTTGAAAAGAAATTCAAGTAACAATCGATTCCAAAAAACATATACATTTTCAAGTAAACGAAAAGAATTAAAATAGAAAAATTACCTATGGGTTCCTTCAATACAATAGCCAAGAAGTCTAACTAAATTTTTATGGCCTACATGACCAATCGCTTCAACTTCAACTTGGAACTCCTTCTCGGGAATCTGACCTTAGATAATGGTGGATTAGCACTTCGGTATCATATCATGTATATGGTGATAAGAGTTTGATTATCCATTTCAATGCAGTTGAGAATGGAGAGAACGAACTTGGGAAACTCTCCAACTGCTAATGTCAGGGGAAAAGGAGATGTGATTAACATCTGGAAAAGAGTATAAG
>BQNB010190932.1:0-11739 GCA_026074375.1 Tanacetum coccineum | reverse complement strand
ACTTTCCACTCCCGGTGAATACGGCATTCACTTGCTCAGTGTGACTTTGAGGAGGAGGTGGGTCAGTCCTATCGGTTTTTTTTGAAAATACATTTTGAGACTTCGACCACTCATCTATTTTTATTTCCATATTTTTATATCTAGTTTGGCAATTCTTTTCGTTTTGTTTCATTTTTATAATTATATCGTTAATATTGTTCTTAACAAACATATTTGTAACTCTTTGACCATCCAAGAATTTACTGATTGATTTTTCAAGATCAGTTTTAGACTGATCGTCTCTGTCAAAAAGTTTATCATGACCGGTTCCCCAAGAACTTCCCCTAACTTTGATTCTACTTGTTGTGATGATTGTGTTACCAAGGGTGGTTTGGATCAAAGGTTTGTGAAGCCTTTATCCCCAAAAATCCCTATTTTGAGTGGTGGAATCGAATGGGATTGATTTTTATGAGAGTTTGTGAAATGAGAGAGCCAGGGAGGCTTTTTATAGGCATTTTGGGTTCCGAAAACCGCCAAACAACATAAATTGTGCGCCACACTTCGGGTGTTAATGCTGTCTTCATTTAATGCCTTTAATTCTCTTAATTTTGATAGGAAGTGCGCCGCACAATTGGGAAGTGCGGCATACTTGGGGCATTTGCAGCTTTTGGACCAAAAATCAAAGTTGTAGAGAATTCTTTCCCGGTCGCATGGGCGCCAGAATCGCATCAATCCGAGTTCGTATGCTCAAGTTATGGCCAAAACAGTGGACAGGTGTCGGGAGACTTTTATCTTGAGTTATTTGTTCGTTTAAGCTTCAAATCTTTGTGTATTATTTCGTTTTCTTCCACGACACGTACGATGAACCTATATGTAACAACCCGAATATTTCACCAATGTAATATCTCTCTGTTATATAATATATCACTTTTTCACGGGGAAATTTTTGCTTTAATCTCTTATTATGCAACGTAACTTGCATAACTAAAGTTAACAAGCTTACGCAACCTATCTATGACAATCCTATCTGCATATATGTCAAGCAAACATCATAACATTTCAAGTTAATAACCTATTATCTATTTTATCATATACATTATTCATTCAACGGAGATATCACGACATTAATATCAAATGAACATAAACCGTTAATGTTTATACATAAACCCTAATTTTGGGTAATGTAAACATCCAAGATGAATGAACAAGTAATCAAAGTTCATGTCAAAGTGATATGACATCTCATTTGAATACACATTCCTTTCAAAATAAGGTACAAGTCCTTTAATGCATAATGTACAAGTCATTAATGCACAATATCCAAAATAGCCGTTATACCTTCGTTTTCCTAAGGCGTTCTGTACAATATCTGAAGTACAAGTTACAAGAAAGTCTTGCACTTCATTTACAATCCATATTCATTCTCAATTCATAAGATTTCATGAAATCAAATCTAGAAACCCTAAACTGAGCTAGTTTCTAAACCATGACCCGTTTCTTGGTTTTTATTTGTTTTAAACCTAAACCATTACTCAATTATGTTGTAAATACATAATTTACAACTTTACAAGTCATATTCCATCATTATATCACAAATGTATATGAATTAATCGATGAAAACCCTAGTTCGAACCCTAAAAGCAACCCGCGACCCATTTTGCCATTTTTACCCATTTTGATCGCAAACCATTAATCAAATCGTGTTATAAACTCTTAATACAAGTCTTACAAACATTAATCCATCGTTATATCACCAATGTACTCGAAATAGAAGCTTAAAAACTCTAAACGTGCCCTAACCGAACCCGCGTATATTTTTCTTGTATTTTGACCCATTTCTAAGCCAACATAAAATCCAAGCACCTTGATGACCAAGCTACTTGCCTCCCTAAGCAGTTTACTAAGCTACTTAATCTATTTCTTGGCTAGAAAAGAAGCCACATCTTCCCTTGCTCACCAAGCTTAGCCGCGGCACCCCTATAAACCATACAACACTTCTAGCTAATCATAGCTTACATGATTCATCTCATAGCCTCTCAACATCAACCCTTAGCTTATACACATGTCCAATACCTGGTTACCAAGTTCCCTTTCCCACCAAGGTGGTTTTTGCGTATAAAAAGGGCTTGCACCCTTCATTTTAATTCACACCTCCACTTCTTCTTCTATAACCATCAATGGCAGCAAAAATCTGATCAAGGTGATCCTAAGAAGTCCCAAGAACAACAACGAAGTAAAGAAGTTAAGTCTTGAAGCCCCAAAGCTGCATTTCTAGGCGTACGAGTGGCATTTGACCCATTTTGACCCATTTTCAACCATTTAAGCTCAAACCCAGGTTCTTTATGATTCATTTATGCTCCTATACTCATATAATGTTATAATTAATACTTATATGATCATGCATGAACTCATATTAAAGCTTTTAATCTTACATTCTAGGCGTTTTTCCATTTTGATCCAAAACCGAAACCCTAAACCCTAATTCTTTGTTTTTCTTTAATCTAAATGTTATAATGGTAAAATATTGTTATAATCTATCTTAAATAATGTTAATATAACAACTTTATTGATTCTTGAAAGAATTTGAAATAAAAACCTACGCGTTTTCGTTTAAAAAAACCCTAATTATCACATTTTGAATTTCTAGCTTAACGAATCGTTATTATTATGATTGTTGTACTATGAAGTAATACCCCAGATTAGCTTCCGCTGCTATATTTGTAAAAATAGGGGTGTTACAGATTGGTATCCGCGCCATGGTTATAGAGAACAGGGTCAAAACCATAATCATGTATGAACTCTTTTTGGACCCTTGAGTTCAAAAATTCATTCGTTACCAAGTTTTGATCCAAAACCATGACTATAAACCCTAATTTCGTGTTTTTCTTAAATCTATGAGCTAAAATGGTAAAATGTTGTTATAATCTATTTTAATAAGCTTAACTAATGTTATTATAACCACTTTATTAAGTCTTGAAAGAATTTGAATTAAAAACCTGCGCGTTTTCATTATTAAACCCTAAAACGACCCGTTTTGATTTCTAGCTTAACGAATCGTTAATCTAAACTTTCGTTACGTTAAAACATCTTATTTTAGCTTATATTAATAAGCTATAATCTGCAAATATCTTTCGGAATCTTAAAATAAGCTTGCATGCAAATTTGGACTAGTTTTGTAATTATTTTCATGCATAAGGGTATATATTATAACTTTTTGAAATTATTAAGTAAAAGGGCTGAAATTGTCATTTTATTAAACTTATAACTATAAGGGTTGGTTTTGCCAAGTTCTAAAGTCAAGGGATTATTTAATATATACTTTATATATATTAAAAGGACTAGTTTTGTAAATGTTTATAAATCAAGGGTATACATTGGCAATTTGATATTCTTAAAAATATAAAATAATATATTTTTATATAAATTATAAAAATATAAATAAACATTATCAAACCCGATTTTATTAAAACCCGACACATTCTTCGTTATTAATTATCGATCGACACATTTTAACTTAAATACGTTATATATTAAACGTAATTTATCATCAACTAGCTTTTGAAAGAACTTATAATCTTATCGTATCACAATACTAGGGAATTTAATGTGAGGGGTTTCCATTTGGGTATTTGTTTTGACGAGTTTGCTGGGTTTACGATTTAAAGTACCCTGGCTCCTCAAAACAATACTGCGTGGCCTCTGGATTATGATAGCCCGAACAGTGATACAATATTTCCATAATATTTCAATCAAAATAATATTTCATTAGGACATAAAACATATTCAATCAAACTAAGACTTGACATATTACCCAGGTTGTGTGACGGAGCCATTACTTTCATTTCAAATACTTTTGCCATCAATTAGATTTCCCTATACTGTTAAGGTGAGTTCATAGCCTCGCATTTCAATCTTTCAAATATTTTATAAACCCGCGAGGGGATACATGCTATAAACCATGAATGCAAAGATTTTCTGTATGCTATCCTGATTTATTATTGCCTAAGTAACTATTTTGCCTTTAAGTCCCCAATATCATGAACCGTTAATTACTCTACGGAGTGAGCGCGAATGTTGTGAATAGATCTATTTGGACTGGACTCCCCGGTTGGTGTACCCAATGATATCGGTTACCAATTGCACAACATTAGAATATAAATGCGGGTGTTTTGGCAAAGGCACCCGTTGGGGCTATAACGTGTGATTATTATATATCCCAAGGCTTCGGATTCATGAGCTAATGGCAATAATATTGTTTTACAAATAACAAGTGTATAATAACGTAACCTAATATCACATTTGCATTCAAACTATTTAACTTAAACCTATGGATTTCACTCATTCTTTGTTTTGACTTTTTAGCATGTTTGTCTCAGGTAATTATGCAACTTACGGCACGGAGTGGCGCGGACTTGAAGATGGCTAAACTATTATCATTCAAACTTTTGTTACTAGATTTTGGGACCTCCTTTTGTAAAACTCTGATGAATAAATGAATGATAACTAAATTTTCCAAAATGTCTCTTTTGAGTCATTTTCTATGATTATGACTGTTGTACTATGAAGTAATACCCCAGATTAGCTTCCGCTGCTATATTTGTAAAAATAGGGGTGTTATAGATTGGTATCAGCGCCATGGTTATAGAGAACAAGGTCAAAACCTTAACTATAACTACTTTTCTTTTCCTAAACATCAAAGTCCTCCGTGCCATTACATTTTCGGAATAGTATGTAAAGATACATAAGTATTAACTATTATATAAATAACTTATACTATTTTACTGAGTTGCTATACAGTTATGTCTTCTCCCACCCATCCTACCCCATCTGATGTTAATGAGGAATGCACCTTTTCCTCTGCAAATATTCTTGACTATACTTCAACTTTACCGAATTACTTCCCAGCTTCACCGGGAAACATCTTCTCTGACTTTTTGGAAAATTCTAAGAATCATGAAATCCCACCTGTATTCTCATCTTTCTACAAAGGGTACACAAGCATTTTATGCTAAGAAATCACCTATTCCACCACCAGATCCTATTTATCCACCAACTATTTTGACTCCATCTTCGGTATTACCACCATCACTACTGTTTGATCCCTGATATTTCTTTGTCCTTGAAGAATTATTACCACCTAAGAAGCAAATCCATCCTCCATCTTCTTCCTTAAATACGTTATCTAATTCATCTCGGAAGCAAGACCG
The DNA here is from genome assembly GCA_026074375.1 of Tanacetum coccineum. Taxonomy (NCBI): domain Eukaryota; kingdom Viridiplantae; phylum Streptophyta; class Magnoliopsida; order Asterales; family Asteraceae; genus Tanacetum; species Tanacetum coccineum. The sequence goes on along the minus strand of BQNB010190932.1, from coordinate 6,553 downwards.
TATCCTAGTACCGCCATCTTTCCAAACATATACTCCTATCCCACCTTAGATATATGAATTAGGAAAAAGTTCTATCAAGATGCATGTAAAATACCATGAGGAACAAGTTGAAAGTATTATGGATTACTTGGAAGAACTCTCTTTTCACTATATCAAGAGATTAGAAGAAAGACTGATGAATAATTGGATAAGCATAACAAGGGATTTTGATAAAGTAAAAACCAAACTCAAGGAAGCCCGTACACAAATACGTGAACTACAGAAGAAGCATATGGGACAAAGAGATAAGATTGCTTTTGCTCACTTTTGGATTTCTAATTTAGAAATAACCCTTAAGGATATCTAAGACCGCCATATGAAGAATCTTATGGGATACACTTCATAAACTCCAAGACTACTAGATCAAAACCTTATCCTTACCACTTTTTATCTAAGCATAAGTATCAACACCTGTCATATTTTAAGATATGTAAGATAAGTTATCTGTAAATAAAGTTATAAATTTTCTGTTATTTCCATTTTCTTCATTGTAAATCCATCAGATATGTCATTTCTCGTTATTTCCATCTTCATTATTATAAAACATTTTAATCCTCGTTACATTCATCATCAAGAACAGCATCATCAACTACGCCACCACCAGATTATTTCATCGATAAGTCTATCTATGCAGAGTTAGATAACTCATTATGGACCACTGGAAAGTGAACCAGTCCCCGAGGAATCAAATAAGTCAGATGCTTGTTTGAATGTTTCATCTTTGAAAATCTTAAATTCCAAAATTTTCTTGCAATGTAATACCAAAGGATGTGTATTACTTTGTTAGAACTTGTATCAAAAATAAGAATCCCTACAATATGTCAAATAATTTCAATACCACTATGTATGAAAAATTTGACAATAACTTGTGATATCATTCTTATTATGTGTTATCTTATGTTGATAGAATGCCTCCCAAAAGGACGTCAACATCTGCAACACCAATTGTGACTCCGGTCGCCATCATGAAATTAGTTGCTGATATTATTGCCATAATTCTGGAAGAAATTACCAACATAACCCATAGGCTAATGGATCAGGTACTAAAGCATGATTCTGTATAAGGGTCCAGTGATCAAAAATGAAAGTTTGACGACAGAAGAACTTTCAACCATAACAATGATCATCACCAACAGCCAAATAGGAGGCAAGAAACCTTCAGAACTTATAACAAAAAGTACCACGAAAACCTTCCTTTATGTACAAGATGTGCATCACATAGGACCTTACACTGTCAGATGTCAGACTTGTAACAAAGTAGGCCATCAGACCAGGAAATGCAAAAACAAAGGACCCTCGGACTACTAGATTAGATTCTAGTTATAGCTTTTACCTAACCACAGGATGTGTGGTATAAATAATGACACTTGTCAAATCTTGACTATGTAAAATGTAAAGGCAAGTTATTTATAACATAATGCAATTCCGTTATATCTTACTATTTCATAGTACCGTTATCCAAGGTTACCCCCCTGATTTTTTCAAAACCAACCTTTCAAAATTTATCTTATGCTAATTAAACTTGGTAATTCTGACATCATCATTGGTATGAATTTGTTATCCAAGTATCATGCCAAAGTTCTCTGTGACAAGGAAAATCATCCACATCCTATTCGACGGTGAAACTTTGATTATCCGAGACAATCAAAACAAAACTCAACTAATTCTCATATCATGTATAAAAACCAAAAGGTATATATATCCAGGAGATCTATTTTTCTTCTTTTCTTTTCGAATATGTATCTTTACCCATTAACCAGGATCAATGACTTATTTAACCAACTTTAAGATTTGAGTGTTTACTCAAAAATCGACATAAGATCTGATTATCATCAACTAAAAGTAAGGGATAAAGATATTCCCAATACTGCTTTCAGAACACAGACACTATAATACCATATGGTTTAACAAACGCACCTGCTGTATTCATGGATCTCATAAACCGTGTGTGTAAACCATACTTGGACAAAATCAGAATAGTATTCATCGATGATATTCTCATCTACTCTCAAAGAAGAACATTTGAGAATGATTTCAGAATTACTTAGAAAGAAGGAATTGTATGCCAAATTCTCCAAATGTGATTCCTGGATCAGTATCGTGCAATTTAATGTCTCATCATCTTTCTCATGATCAAACATTTTCTACTCAACACCATTTTGATATCATGTTTTATGATTAAGTAGGATGATTTGTAATCATCTTATTGAAATGAATTAGGACGCTTCTTCATTTGAATAAGGAAATTATAAATCACCGAACTATAAATTTATAAATTCTCAGTTACAAGGATTAGGATGCCTCTGTTTGTAAATGACAAATTATAAATGAATAGGCTTAAGTGTATGGCATTCGTATAAACAATTTTCTTTACTTAATCATTATCATCTTCATGCAATTGAATCTCTGGTCGTAGTTTGTTTATTCATTCCTAAATTTGTATCCGACATGATCAACATATAAGCAACTCCCTTACAATTCATACTTTGTTTAAATTATTTTGTAACATGACTCCGGAATCCAACTAAATCTCGGGACGAGATTTCTGTAAGGATGGGGGACTATAACAACCCAAAATTTTCATCAATGCAAAATCCTATCTATTAAATTAGATGCAATGTACTATCCATCTATTATATGATAAACCACCTTTTTATAGGGAAATTTTTCGCTTTATCTCATTATGCAATGTAACTTGCATCACTAAAGTTAACGAGCTCACACAACCTACCCATACCATCTCTACCTATGTTTATGTCAAGCAAACATCATAACATGTCAAGTCAATGATCTATTATCTATTTTATCACATACGTTATCTAATTAACGTAGTTTTCACAACGTTATTATCAAATGAACATAAACCGTTAACGTTTATGCCTAAACCCTAATTTTGGGTAATGTAAACATTCAAAGTGAATGTACAAGCTACTAAAGCACATGTACAAGTAATATAGCATCTCATTTGAATATATTTTCCCTCCAAAATAAGGTACAAGTCCTTTAAAGCATAATGTATAAGTCATTAATGCATAATACTCAAAATGGCCGTTTTACCTCTGTTTTCCTAAGGAATTTCATACAAACTCTTAAGTACAAGTTATTAGCAAACAATGCACTACATTTACACTTCATTTTCCTTTTCATTTCATGATTATACAAGAAATCAAAACTAGAAACCCTAACCCGAGCTAGTTTCTAAACCATGACCCGTTTCTTTGGTTTTACTCATTTAAAACCTAAACCATTAATCAAATAAGTTGTAAATACTTGATATACAACTTTACATTCCATATTCCATCCTTATAACATCAATGTACATGAAATTTAAGCAAGAAAACCCTAAACCATGCCTTAATGAACCCGTATACCTTTTTCTTAGTTTTTGACCCATTTTAAAAATTAACTTTACATCCAAGCACCTCCATGATGCACCTACTTCAGCAACAAGCAGCTTACAAGCACCTTATAGCTCCCAACTTGGCTACTAAAGCTCCACATCACCCCTTGTCCTCCAAGCTTAGCTGCGACACCACAAACCACCATCCACCACTTCTAGCTAGTCCTAGACTTGCTACATCACACCATAACTTCTCCACTTCATCTACTAGCTGCTCTACATGTCCAAGACTTGGGCACAAAGTCTCCTTGGTCTCCAAGGTGGATTTCGAGTATAAAAAAGGGGTGAACCCTCTCATTTCATTCATACCACCTTCATTCTTCTTTCTATCTATCAATGGCAGACAAGAACAAATCAAGAAATCCCAAGAAGTCCCAAGAGCAGAATACAAGTAAAGATAACAAGTCTTGAAGCCCTGAAGCTTTTATTCTAGGCGTAAGACCCATTTCGACCTGTTTCCCTTTATCCAATCTCAAAACCAGGTTCTAAAGATTGCATTTTCGTTTTGAATCTTTAAATAGCATCCTATAATCATGTATGAACTCTTGTTGGAGCCTTAAGTTCAAAAATGCATTCATTACCAAGTTTTGATCCTAAACCGTGACTATAAACCCTAATTTCGTGTTTTTCTTAAATCTATGAGCTAAAAGGGTAAAATGTTGTTATAATCTATTTTAATAAGCTTAACTAATGTTATTATAACCACTTTATTAAGTCTTGAAAGAATTTGAATTAAAAACCTACGCGTTTTAATTATTAAACCCTAAAATGACCCGTTTTGATTTCTAGCTTAACGAATTGTTAATCTAAACTTTCGTTACATTAAAACATCTTATTTTATCTTATATTAATAAGCTATAACTTACAATACGCTTGCATGCAAATTTGGACTAGTTTTGTAATTATTTTCATGCATAAGGGTATTTATTGTAACTTTTTGAAATTATTAAGTACAAGGGTTGAAATTGTCATTTTATTAAACTTATAACTATAAGGGTTGGTTTTGCCAAGTTCTAAAGTCAAGGGATTATTTAATATATACTTTATATATATTAAAAGGACTAGTTTTGTAAATGTTTATAAATAATATATTTTTATATAAAAAAAATGTAGAAATGTCTTCAAAACCTTATAAGACATAACTTTAATTAACGCTTGTCGTGTTTATCATTTCCAGTTATTTAGCAAAACACTTAAAACTGATTATGTTATAACTATTATATAATTCATCATCAATGTGTTTTTTTTAATCCTGTCTCGAATCTATATCGTATCACAATACTAGGGAGCTTCATATTAAGGGGTTTCATCTTGGTATTACGTTCTGACTGAGTTGTTGGGTTTACGATTTAAAGTGCCCTAGCTCCTCAAACGTTTACTGAATGACCTCTGAATTATGATGGCCCGAACGGTGATACAATACTCCATAATAATTCAATCAAAGATGATATTCATTATAATGTAAAACATATTCAATCAAACTAAGACTTGACATATTACCCAGGTTGTGTGACGGAGCCATTAATTTCATTTCAAATACTTTTGCCATTAATTAGATTTCCCTATACTGTTAAGGTGAGTTCATAGCCTCGCATTTCAATCTTTCAAATATTTTATAAACCCGCGAGGGGATACATGCTATAAACCATGAATGCAAAGATTTTCTGTATGCTATCCTGATTTATTATTGCCTAAGTAACTATTTTGCCTTTAAGTCCCCAATATCATGAACCGTTAATTACTCTACGGAGTGAGCGCGAATGTTGTGAATAGATCTATTTGGACTAGACTCCCCGGTTGGTGTACCCAATGATATCAGTAACCAATTGCACAACATTAGAATATAACTGCGGGTGTTTTGGCAAAGGCACCTATTGGGGCTATAACGTGTGATTATTATATATCCCAAGGCTTTGGATTCACGAGCTAATGTCAATAATATTGTTTTACAAATAACGGGTGTATAAAAACGTAACCCAATTTCGCATTTGCATTCAAACTATTTAACTTAAACCTCAACCTTTGTGTTGACTTTTCAGCAGGTTTATCTCAGGTAATTAAGCAACTTACGGCACAGAGTGGCGCGAACTTAAAGATGGCTAAACTGTTATCATTCAAACTTTTGTTACTAGATTTTGGGACCTCCTTTTGTAAAACTCTAATGAATAAATGAATGATAACTAAATTTTCCAAAGTGTCTCTTTTGAGTCATTTCCTATGATTATGACTGTTGTACTATGAAGTAATACCTCAGATTAGCTTCCGCTGCTATATTTGTAAAAATGGGGGTGTTACAAATACCTTCTAGATTGGAACTATATTGAGTGTATACATGACACATGTAATTTTCTAACCTTGATAGATTTTTGAGGTAGATCAATTAAAGTTATCAAAAAATCAAACAATATGTATATAGTTTGTTTCAACACATTAGACATATCATAATAATATAATATTCTATGAGTATTGGAATTGTGAAACTACATCAAAATTTCTTAGATAACTTAATTCTCTTTAGGTCAAATACTTACCAATAGGGTCGAGCCAAATTAAATACAAAGTATTTTAAAACCAAATGCATGATATAACATATATTTCTTTGAATAGTTCAAGAACTCTATGTCCATGTGTTTACAAGAAAACATAACATGTCAAGTATACATTATAAGTCTTTGAATAATTCAAGGACCTCATGTTTATGTGCTAACAAGAAGACATGAAAATGTTACTTGTAACACCCCCATTTTCATATATCTCAGCGGAAGGGTCATTTGGGGTGCTACGTCATAATATAACAACTTAAGCATAGAAAACGACTCGAAAAGAGACGTTTTTAAAATACATTCATTCGAATAAAAGTTTACATCATAGGTCCCAAATCATTTCATAATTCATACAACATTTTTGAAATATTCCTCGAATGACATTTATTTAATGGGCCTTCAAAATATTTGGTTTTTCCATAAGCAACAACCAAAATCTCCATCGCCGAATTACCTTCAAAGACCTGAGATAAAACATGCTAAAAGTCAACAATAATGTTGAGTGAATCTATAGAGTTTATATATAAAACCATAAAAATATGTTAGGGTTCCCAACATCTAATCTCCGAAC
>BQNB010190931.1:0-11739 GCA_026074375.1 Tanacetum coccineum | reverse complement strand
GGGTATGGTTTGGGCTTTTGTTTGGGTCGGGTAAGGTTTAATGGACTTAGGCTTTTTATAAAAGCTTAAAAACTTTAAGGCTTATTATATGAGCTTAATGGGCTGACCCGACCCATTAGATGGGTGTGGGTTGGCCCATTTAACATTTCTTCAATATCGGCTTCGTCTTTGACTTTTGACTTTGACTTTGTTGACTTTTTTGGTTGACTTTGACTTTGATTATGACTTTTGCATGCTCTTTCCGTTCTCGTACCCGGTTTTGTCCGTTTGGGCTTGATTTTTGTTCTTTAGTGAATATCCGATACCTGCACAATCATAAATCATAAAACACACAAATACAATGTATTTTTGGTATATTTTGGTCATTTTAGGCACGTTTTTATAGGTAAAAGGTATGTGTAATTAAGCACATACCAATGGTCTTACTTGCATAGTGTATAGACTGAAAATGTTTTGGTCTTACGATGCCCCAGGACTACCCCAATTGCAAAATCATTAGCATCACACATAATTTCAAAGGGCAAGTCCCAATCGGGGGCAACTAAAATTGGTGCTTCAGTTAATTTCTTCTTAAGTGTATTAAATGCTTCGATACACTCTTTAGAGAAGAAGAAAGGGGTATCTTTTTCCAAAAGATGGGTCATCGGCTGGGCGATTTTAGAAAACTCTTGAATAAATCGACGATAAAACCCGACGTGACCTAAAAAACTTTGAATGCCTTTAACGGAAGTCGGATGAGGGAGTTTAGCTATAACTTCAACTTTTGCTTTGTCGACCTCAATCCCGAACTTTGAAATTTTATGTCCTAGAACAATGCCTTCTTTTACCATAAAATGGCACTTCTCCCAATTTTAGAACTAAATTAGTGTCTTCGCACCGTTTGAGCATTTTGTCTAAATGGGAGAGGTAAAAGGAGAAAGAATCCCTAAAGACCGAGAAATCGTCCATGAAGACCTCCATTGTTTCCTCGATCAAGTCATGAAAAATGGCCATCATTCACCTTTGGAACGTGGCTGGAGCATTACATAAGCCGAAAGGCATGCGTTGGTAGGAAAACGTCCCATAAGGGCAAGTGAAGGTGGTCTTCTCTTGGTCTTGCGGGTCTATAGGAATTTGAAAGTATCTCGAGAAACCGTCTAGAAAATAATAGTATTCGTTTCCCACGAGTCTCTCAAGCATTTGGTCCATAAACGGTAACGGGAAATAATCTTTATGAGTGATTGTAACGCCCCGACCCAAAAGGGTAGAAGTATTACAAATATGGTGTGACATCAAAAGCATACACAATCATAACACAAGCATAAACAGCGGATAGTCTTAAATAAATAACCAATGGATAATGTCTACTCGACTTTAGGTAAATTAGTTCTCAAAGGGACAGACATATCAAACAGAAATAACCGGATAAAAAAGAATATCGTATGTCTTGAAAAGAAACAATTCATATTTCAAAACTAAGGATCTCTAGGGTAGTCCACACTCAGCACTCCTAGCCTTGAAAGCAACCCCAGCTCCTAGCTTAGATACCTGCCGCAGGAAAAGAAAGTGCGGCTGAGCTTACAAAGCCCAGTGAACAGATATATATAATCGAACGCAAAAGATAACGGATAATCAAAGGATACGATACAAGGTGCAAAGGATATCACCAGACATGATCAAAGGAATACAAATATAAGGTAAGACAAATCAGAAGTCAATTCATAGTGTAAGGTAAGATGAATCAGAAAGTCAAATCAAAGTTCAATTACCAAGCCCAAACAAATCATATCATAGTAACCACGGAGTCATGAGCTCCCAAAATTGTGAAAGACGTGGAATGCACCCAAACATCAGTCACCAAATATACAAATATCATAATGTCATAATCCATCGAATACAAAACAAATCAGGTGCATCATACGCCCCCTTAAACAAATAATAATCTTCAAAATGCGCATATAATATCAACACCCCCCCGTTGACGGAATGAGAAAATACTCACTCACACATGAGTATGCCAAAGGGCATCAATGACACGGCCATTGTTAACCTTCATGGCTAGGAAAACAAATATGGACTTGGTTCTCATAATGGAGGGTTCAAAGCAAAGTCATATCAAAGTTCATCTTCAAAGGGATCATAGCAAAGGTTCAATGTCAAAGGTTCAAATATCAAAGGTAGCATAGCAGGGTTCAAACAGAACATAATAACAGATCATAGAAGAGAACCAAGATAAAAGGCTCAGAGCAAATGTAGCAAATCACATAAGAAATCAAAGATAGAGAGAAATATGTCATGAGAAACCTTAACGATAAGGTCAGAATATCTGTACCTTATTCCGAAGCAAACAATAATCAATGAACACCCAGGATATCAAATTCACTCCCTTTGGCCAAACTAAAGAGGATGATGCATACGAATTACAAACATTCATTTAAGTTTATACTTTCTATTTTTAGATAACTTTCCATTTTTAGTAACTCCACCTTCCCTTTTTAGTAACTTCTACTCTCCATTTGTTGTAATATTCATCATTTGAGTTTCTATTATGTTTTGAATAGTTTAGGGACTTAACATAATCAATCTTACATAGTTTTGGGTTAAATATTGATAGATTTCCATATTTTAGGGTTTAATATACAAAATTCAACAATTTTCGAGGTTAAAACTGTAAATATCAAAGTTTCAAATTATTATTCAGATTATACTTCCATTTTCTGTATTTAAAGTCAAACCTTACTTTACCAATTTACTTATTTAGCCTTGTTGTTATATTAAATGATTTAAACAATTTCTTTAATTATCCATAATTACAAAACAAAGTACTTATAGATCAAATATGAAAAAATTCATACTTTTACATTATATATAACAAACCTTCCATCTTTTCCAGAATTTACAATTTCAGTCCCTCTATTTTTAAATTAATTAATTTCTAATTACTTATTATAATGTAATTAACCATTTTAATCCAAAAATAGTCTTTCTATATGACATTTTTTACCCCCAATTTTTTATTTGAATTTAACAATTATAATACATGTCTAAAAAACAGACCCCATAGTTTTCATAAATTACAAAAACAAGTCCTATATACTTTTAAAATCAACAATAGGCTAACAAATACTTCATAAAGAACCTATTTAAATTTGTCACAAACCTTTCCACAATTTTTATACAATAATTAGCACTAAAAGAACCTGGAAAAATTATTAAAACTCTAACCCTAATTTTATTTCTTTCCTTTTTCCTTTTATTCGAAATCGGCAAACAAAGCTAAATCACCAATAATTATTTGAATCCTTCATAAATTTTTCCAACAATTTATCTGAATCATATTTGGATATAAAAAACCTTAGAAAAATATTAAAATCATTTTTTACTAATAATTATTTGTGCCGATTTCATAATTAATAAAAATTAGGGTTTCGAAATGTTTTAATTTATAAAATCAATATAACATGCATGAATATTTTTCTTAAGCATAGAACGAATTAATATGATGAAAAATGAGATACAAAAATACCTTTGATGATTCTTGATGATTTTATGAATTTATGCTATTTGGTTGTGTTATTCGAACCAAAATAATTACCCCGATTGACACAAACGCATCGACAATCTTCATATTTTCCCACGATCCTTGATCTCCAAAACACCTTAGAAAATTCGTGCTTGCCCTTGGAAAACTTTGGTGCCGCCTCTTTTGTATTTTTAGGGTTTCGGTGGTTATGGTTTTTAGGTTTTAAACAAATAAGATGTATAAATGATAATATATTAGTAGTTTGACCAAGTTTTATGGGCTTTCTAAATGGGCTAATCTAATTTGTTACTTTGCCATATTTATTTTGTAACTTATACATATTTAATTTACTTTAAGTTGTATTAAATACATAATTAAATACACTTAATTTCGGCAGAAAAATTATATATACAAATATTAATTATTTTTCTTATATAATATAAAGTATTTTAATATTACATAAATTTCATAATTGTCACATGTTGTATTTTCATAATTTCTAACATTTAAATAAAGTTTATTTAAGCTTTTTTTTTTTTCTATGGAATTTTCTTGATTAGGGGTATTTTGGATTATTTTACATTGTTGAGATTTTTAGGTTTTTAAAACTTCTTCCCTCTAAAAAAAATTTTTGTCCTCGAATATTGAAATGAACGGAACGAAAACGAATGAGAACGAACGAAAATCATACGAACTAGACAAAGAAAATGAGGATTACTAGCTCTAATAGATCTCTTCGTCTCCCAGAGTAGCCTAACGCTCTGGGTGATTCTTTCCAAGAATCTTCACATAAGGATTAACTTTGTTTTAATGACATCTCTCTTGCCGATCCAGAATGGATTTAGTTTCCTTGACAAAGACATATCAGGCCGAATCTGATCAATAGGATAATGATGCGACATGCAATGGATGTAATGTATCCCCTCAAAAGAGATATTGAAAGGACATTGTGAACGTGCGATATACTGCGGAGGAAGTCGCCAAACGATACGAAACCTCTCCAATTTACGTTCCAAAATCTTCAAAACGGACCAATGAATCGAGGACTGAGCTTGTCCTTGATCCCAAAACGTTTAACTCCTCTGAATGGCGAAACCTTCAGAAATACACGATCTCCAACTTGAAACTCTAAGTCACGTCGATGCTTATCAGCATAACTCTTCTGTCGCGATCTAGCCTCTTTTAATTTCTCCTTAGCAACAGCCACTTTCTCATTAGTAATCTTTTGATGATCTACGGACCTTTCAATCAAAACGCTCACACTACTTCCATCCCAACAATTAGGTGCTCGACATTTTCTACATACCAAAGCTCGAAAGGTGCAGTCTTGATGCTAGCTTGCCAAACTATTATTGTTAGGCAAACTCCACCAAGTCAAATATTCATCCATCTACCGTCCTTTCCATAGCACAAGCCTCAAACATATTTCCAAAGTCTGTATGGTCCTCTTGAATGACCATCGGTTTGAGGATGAAATTGCTGTACTGAAATTAAGACGAGTTCCCAGCTTTCTGTAATCTTTCCAAAAACAAGACGTAAACTTCGGATCTCTGTCGGAAACAATAGAAGTCGGAGTACCATGCAGTCTAAACGATTTCTGTTCGAAAAATCTCCCGCCAATTTACTAATACCATAGTTCTTTCGTATGGGTAAGAAATGGAGCAGACTGGTTAGCGATCAACATCCCACCACAACTCGCATATGTCTTTTGGAGTAGTAGGCAAACAGTAACGAAATCCATGGAAATCTAATCCATTTCCAATTAGGAAATCTCCACTGCTGTAAACAAAACCATAGCCCTCTGATGTTCCATTTTGACCTGCTGACAAGTCATTACATTTGGATATTAAAAGTTGCAACATCTTGCTTCATGCGTTCCACCAAAAGTTCTATTTCAAATTTGTACATTTGGTTGAACTGGATGAATAGTAACTGGAGAACTATGAGCTTCCGTCTCAAACATTCTCGCGAAGTGCCTGATCATTAGGAACACATAGCCTATCTTCAAACCACACAACACCGTCATCATCAACACTGAACTCAGTATGTTTACCGTCTTCAACATTCTGCACAATAGCCCACAACTCACCGTCGTCTCTTTGAGTTTCTTTGATCTGTAGCATGAGGTTAGACTCTATCCTCATACTCGCCCAATAGCCACCAGAACCTCGTATACATAGCTCAACATCCAAACGCTCTAAATCATGAAGGATCATGGAATTCAAAACTAAGTATCACCCAGATTATTCGACTAAGTGCGGTCGGCAACACATGCTTGCCCGGATGGTACAGGATGTTAGTGTCATAATCTTTCAGAAGTTCCAACCATCTTCTCTGTCTCATGTTAAGTTCTCGCTGAGTAAAAATATATTTGAGACTCTTATGATCTGTAAATATATCACAAGCTTCACCATACAGATAGTGTCTCCAGATCTTCAATGCAAAAACCACGGCAGCTAACTCAAGATCATGGGTTGGATAATTTACTTCATAAGGCTTCAGTTGCCTTGAAGCGTAGGCGATCACCTTCCCATGTTGCATCAAAACACAACCCAACACTTTCTTCGATGCATCACTGTATAATCTGAAAACCACCGGAACCTGATGGAAGAGTCAATATCGGAGCAGACACCAATCTCCGTTTCAATTCCTCAAAACTCTCCTGACGCTCATCCGTCCACACAAACTTCTCACCCTTTCTCATCAGCTGGGTAAGAGGTAAAGCTAATCGGGAGAAACCCTCAACAAAACGTCGGTTAATAGCAGCAAGCCTAGTAAACTTCTTACCTCCGTCACGTAGTAGGTCTCGGGCCATTTGGTGATTGACTCTACCTTTAAGGGATCCATTATAATGCCGTCTGCAGAATACAATATTGGACCAAGGAAGCGACTTGCTGTAAACCAGAATCGCACTTCGAAAATTACGCATACAACTTATTCTGTCTAAGATCTCCACACAATACGTAGATGTTGCTCATGCTCTTCTTTAGACTTGGAGTAAACGAGGTGTCGTCGATGAAAACAATAACGAACTTATCAAGGTACTCGTGGAAAATACGGTTCATCAAATCCATAACACAGCGGAGGCATTAGTCAGACCGAAAAGGCATAACCAAGATTGTAGTGGCCATAACGGTACAAAAAGCAGGTCTTAGATATATCTTGTTCTTCACACGTAGCTGGTTGATAACCAGACCGCAGATCAATATTAGAAAATATATTTGGCCCCTTTGCAGTGGTCAACAAATCGATCGGTTCGGGGAAGTGGATATCGGTTACGAACTCGTAAATACGGTTGTGTTCGCGTAATCAATACACAAGCGCATGCTCCCATCCTTCTTCTTAACAAATAAGACCGGTGCACCCCACGGTGAAACACTGGGTCTAATAAAGCCATTCTCCAACATCTCTTGTAACTGCTCCTTTAACTCCTTCAATTCAACAGGTGCCATACGATACGGAGCCTTTTGGAGATAGGTTCTGCACCGGAATTTAATCAATGCCCAATTCAATCCTCTAGCCGAGGAAGTCAAGGAAGTTCATCGGGAAAAACATCAGCGAATTCACTAACAACAGAAGCATTTTCAATATAGGGACTCTCCAAGATGTGTCCATACAGAAGCCTAGAAAAACCTTTGCTCCCATGAGAAAAATCAGTTACGTGCCTCTAGCAGAGATGAGCTTAACAGACTTAATGCGGTGTAGTTCTCTGCTCTTAACCCATGTAACAAATTCGGTTGGCGAACGTTACCAAAAGATTACAGTTTCCTAGCATAGCGAGTCAATAGGTGCTCGATGAGAAGCCAACCATTCATGCAAGGAATCATCATCTAAGTCGAGCATATGGATAGGAAGTAAATTCGCAGGACGAATACGATCATCAAAACGTATAGGGCAGTTAACATATTCATGGCCTCGAAGTTAGGAACATCGTCATCCAAGTTTCTATGGGTAGTCACCATCTGAACGATCGATAAAACGATTAGCAAACGAAAACAAGATAGGTTACGAAAGAGAGTTACGCAGAAGGAATCCTAATGTTACCCAATCCTCACAGGTCATATCCTAAGCTCTAAGGGTCATAAGACTGTCATGATTAACTGGCGCTCTGATACCATTAAATTTGTAACGCACGACCCAAGGGTTGAAGTATTACAAATATGGTGTGTCATCTATAAGCATACACAATCATAACACAAGCATAAACAGCGGAAGTCTTAAATAAATAACCAAAGGATAATAAGTCAACACGACTTAAGGTACATAAGTTCTCAAAGGACAGACATATCCAAACGAAATAACCAAAATAACGAATGTCTTGAAAAGAAACAATATTTATCAAAAACTAGATCTCTAGGTAAGTCCACACTAGACACTCATAGATGAAGCAACCCCAGCTCCTAGCTTAGATACCTGCCGCAGGAAAAGAAAGTGCGGCTGAGCTTACAAAGCCCAGTGAACAGATATATATAATCGAACACAAAAGATAACGGAAATCAAAGGATTTACGATTACAAGGTGCAAAGGATTCACAGACGTGATCTAAGGAATACAAATATAAAGGTAAGACCAATTCTAGAAGTCAATTCATAGTGTAAGGTAAGATGATCAGATAGTAAATCAAAGTTCAATTACAAGGCCCCAAACAAAATCATATATAGTAACCATAGAGTCATGAGCTCCAAAATTGTGAAAGAGTGGATTGCACCCAAACATCTATCACCAAATATACTAAATATCATATGTTATAATCCTTCGAATACAAAAAAATCTAGGATGCTTCCATCGCCCCTTTAAACAAAATAATAATCTTCAAAGTTGGCATATTAATATCAAATGGGGGACGGTTGGAATCACTACTCAAGCACATGAGTCATGCCAATTTGTGGCATCAATGACACGGCCATGTTACCTTCATGGCTAGGAAACAAAATAGTGGCTTGGTTCTCAAACTGAGGGTTCAAAGCAAGTCATATCAAAGTTCATTTCAAGGATCTAGCAAAGGTTCAATGTCAAAGGTTCAAATATCAAAGGTGCATAGAGGGTTGAAACAGACTTATATAACGATCTTAGAAGAGAACCAAGATAAAAAGGCTCAGAGCAATGTAGCAAATCACTAAGAAATCAAAGATAGAGAGGAAAGATGGCATGAGAAACATTATCGATAAGGTCGAATATCTGTACCTTATTTCCGAAGCAAAGCAATCAATCAAAGAAAACACCATAGGAAATCAAAAATCTCTACCTCTTGGCCGAACACCTAAAGAGTTGATGAATTCGAATTACAAAACCATTCATTGAAGTGATACTTTTATTTTTAGTAACTTTCCTTTTTTTAGTAATTTCCATTCTTAATATACTTTTCCCTATTTTTTTATTTCTTTAATTTGTATTAAATACTAATTAATACAACTTAATTTCGGCATTAACTTATATATACATTAATATTAATTATTTTTCTTATTAATATAAGTACTTTTAATATTACTAAATTTCATTAATTGTCACTGTTTGTATTTTTCATTATTTTCTAACATTTAAATGAATTTTATTTAAGCTTTTATGGAATTTTCTTGCATTAGGGGTATTTTGGTAATTTTACACTGTGAGATTTTTAGGTTTTACAGGCATCATTTAACTTTTGGTAGTTAATCATACTAGCCATCCGTACCTAATCGGAGTAGGTATCAACTCATTATCTTCATTTCATTACGGTTATACCGCCCTTCTTAGGCACACAATGAACGTGGCTCACCCACGGGCTATCGGTGATAGGGTAAATCAATCCGGCATCAAGGAGTTTGATAACTTCCTTT
Organism: Tanacetum coccineum; assembly: GCA_026074375.1. NCBI lineage: Eukaryota > Viridiplantae > Streptophyta > Magnoliopsida > Asterales > Asteraceae > Tanacetum > Tanacetum coccineum. The sequence continues at coordinate 2,421 of BQNB010190931.1, read as the reverse complement.
TTGATAACCTCATGAATTTTTGGGTTCACCCGTCTTTGATGTTGAATTGCCGGTTTAGAGTCATCCTCCATTAATATTTTGTAAGTACAAAATTGAGGGTCAATGCCCTTTATATCAGAGATTTTCCAAGCGATGACCACGCCTTGTGTGGATTTATAACCTTTAGAGTCGGGCTTCTCAATCCATTCTTTTAAGTTTTTAGCAATTATGACGGGTAGTTTATCAGTACCCTCCAAAAATGCATACTCAAGATGAGAAGGTAGATCCTTGAGCTCAAGCTCCAGAGGATCATCAATAGAAGATTTTATGATTTTAAGTTCCTCAACATGAAGTTCTTTCGAAGGGAGAGGAGATGATGGATCATCGTTTAATAACTTCTCGAGTAGAAGAAGGTCTCCCTCCGGATCCAAAATTCGTCATCATAAATTCCCGGTTGGAATTGTATCCATTTATACGACAAAGCTTTGATTTTTCCAAAATGAAGTACCTTCCTCAAAAGGAGAGAGAGAGGGGGAAAAAGTAGAATGTTAGGATCTAAGACGGTGTGGGATTGACCACCTCGTAGATACTATCGAGAATCTGAGCACTTCTTGTGGCATATCTCCTCAAGTAAGTCGATGACAATCGTTTGGATTAATCGACACAAAATCATTGTTAGGAGTATCTCGATGTTTGACCAGCTTTAACGGGTTGATGGTTCATCATCAACTTGGAGAGATAATTCTTCACCATAAACATCAATCAAAGCACTTGCGTCCTCAAAAAAAGGGTCTCACGAGAATTAAGGGAACCCGAGGATCGAATATCATAATCAACGACTGACAGAAGTACGTCGGAAAATAGAATTTACTTACTTTTTACCATAATACATCTTCGACAATATCCGGTTGGACTATGGTCGATCGGTTTGCAAACGGCAAACCACGGGGTACTAGAATCACCATGAAAAGATATCATTCCGAGGGTCTCGAGAGGAAATGTTTCGGTAATTTCCTTTTTCTCAAGATCACTTGGTTCTCTAATCTAGACAAATGGTCGGCCGTGTGGAATAAGAAACTTGCCAGGGTCTCCAAGTTTTTGGAGCAACTTTTTTAGGATAACCGCCGAACAATTCTCATTCACCGGTGTTTTAGCTAAGTCAAACAATTTTTCTTTGTTATTAAGGAGACTTTTAAACATTGAAGCAAATTTCGGCATATGTAGAAGAGCATCCGCGAAACAGAGCTCGAAATGTAGTTCCCGAAAGATTTCAACAAATTTCGAAGCTAGATTATCATCTTTTTCATAAAGCTTCTATTTGTTAGCTTTTGAAGGATAAGGTATAAACGGTTTAGGCTTAGGAGCAACAACGGGCTCATCAATTAGAGCTTGAATTTGGACTACCAGAGGTTAGATGTTTTTGGTACTCGGTTGCACCGTATCCTTTGTCACTTTGGGTTTCCGTTCCACCACCTTGGGAAGAGGAGAGAAAAGAGGTGGAATTGGGGGTCCGTCATAAGAAATACCACTTCGGGTGGTGATTGCTTTCAAGTCACCTCTCGGGTTAGCAACGGTGTTGCTAGGAAAGCGGTATTCATTTGAAAAAAACTAGCCATCATATTCTTAAGCTTATTGGTTTGATTTGACATTGAAGTTTGTATTGAAGTTTGTATTTCATTTCTCAATTCATTTTTCACATTATTTATTTGATTTTGCATAGCTTTCATATTAGCATCATTTATCTTCTTCTAATTCGATAATTCATTCGAAGGAGCAACTTGAGTTTGCTAAATTGGAGCTTGATAACTCGGATTTCCTTGATTAATTCCTTTGTTTTGATTGTAATCTTGATTGTACCGGGTTTAATTATTTTGCACATTTGGTTGAGCAAAATCGGGTGGTCGAATTTGGTTAGCTAAACTTTGAGGACGGTATCCGATATTTCCCTGAATATAGTTTACTGCGGCTGCTGAAACATATCCTTGAATATTATCTCGATATTCTGAAAAAACGTTGCCATCGGTGGTAAGACATTGGTGGTAAGGATGCGGACCACCACAAGTAACACAAATTTCCTCAACCGCTTTCACAAAAGCGGAAGGAGAAGATTTTTGAGCAAGCATAGCCTTAACGGCGTCGACAAGAGCCACAATCTCGGGAGAATGAGGGGTAGAAGAAGAAGGAGCATTCGTACTCACTTTTGTAACAATCGGTTTGTTCTGTGAGTTGCGAACTTTTGACTTGTTTTCAATAATTGTCAAAGCATCCTAAGGAGTTTTAGTCAAAAGATTACCACCGGTGGCGGCATTCAAAGAATCTTGATCGGTTGGGGTTAAAGCATTGTAGAAGGTATCAAGTTGATGCAACTCCGTAAAACCGTGATATGTGCATGCACGAAGGAGATCCTTGAAATGGTCCCATGCCTCACAAAATGATTCATCC
>BQNB010190930.1:758-11739 GCA_026074375.1 Tanacetum coccineum | reverse complement strand
TTTTTGTTTTCATCAGTATCAAGTTTTAAATTTGCAATTAAATTAGCAAGCACAACACGCTCATCATCACATTCTTTAGCATTTTGGTCAGCCTGATTGTCATTATCACACATATCCAATGAATCAGGAATGACATTACTATCAACCTTTTCCATCACATATATGTCATTAATGGATTCAGGTTGCTCAGAATGCTGTCTCTCATTAGAAAACACATTATATTCAGCATCGTATTGTACCTTTTCCAATGGCTCAGCATTAGATCCTGAGTCTGCAGGTAAGACCTCTTGAATCTTTTCCATGAATTGTAATGTGCTTCTAATTCTTGTTCATCAACTTCTTCATCCATGTCCTCTAGCCAATCAGCATGCTCTGCTTGTAATGGAACACCTTTCTCAGCTTGTTTGCACAGCAACATCTTTTCCTTGTGATAAGTGTAATCTTTTACCCTTTTTGGTTTCCTGCACTCCTTAGCAAAATGCCTAAATTTCTTGCAATTGAAACACTGTATCCTAGTCTGCTGCACTACCTAACCGCCTACAGTCTCCTTAGCCCCAACAACAGTCATTGTCCTCTAATTCCCAAACTGACCAGTCTGATCTCATTCACGTATCTTAGAGTAGTATCTACATTCATGTGTCTGGAGTTTGAAGAGGTTCTTAAATTGTTGTTGGTTGGTTTGTAGAGCTTTTTAAAGTAGTTTCCAATGAGTGCCAAGTTTCTCTGCATCTCTTTATCTTTTTGAGCTTGTTCCGGATTACTGTCTTCTTTAGAAGCTGACTCAGATGGAGGTGTGATTGGTTTGGCTATCGCTTTGTCTTTTTGACTGGTAGCTACATGAAATCTTGTGGAAGATGATTGTTTTGATGGGTTTGCATATGACTTGTGAGGTTTTGGTGCTTGATAATAAGTGTTTGGATATTGTTGAGCAGCAGCAACAAGTGCTAGTGGATTTGCATTCCTAGCTATCTTCTCAGAACAGATTTAATTAACTTATTTTTGGTACTGTTTCAGAATGTCAAAGAGCTTGTGATATGATACTGTGTCTAACTCTTGAGTATGCTTGACTAGTGTCACAAATCTTGACCATTCTGGTTGAAGTTGTTGAAGAAACTGAACATTCACTTGTATAGTAGCAACTTTAGACTGGTTTCTTACAATTTCATTCATCATTTTGTAAAACCTGGAGTAGTATGACTCGATTGACTCTCCATCTCTTGAAGTAAATCTGCCAAACTCCCAAAACAAACTAGTCTCGACATCCTGCTTGTTAAGAGATTCACCTTGTTGTAGCTTTTCAATGGCTATCCACATGTTATGAGCTGTCTTGCAAGCATCAACAGTTGAGTAAATTTCATCCCCAATTCCAGTCAAGAGGAAATGAATTACTTCCTTTTCTGCATCATAATGAGCTTTGTTTTCAGGAGAGATATTTGAGAATGTCTTAATAACTGTTCGTTCTGGAACTTTTGGAGATTCATCTGTTGCAAGTTGACCTGGAATGATGATATTAGAAAGCTTATAAGGACCTTGTAGGATGCATTTCCCCAAGGCTTCACCATTTGGTTTTGTATCAACATATCTCATGAAACGTGATTGCCATTGAGCATATCTTCCCGTTGCAAGCATTGGTGGACGATCTCTTGAACCAGCTGCCATGATGTTGTTATGCATTTGACTGTCAGTTGCATTTATTGTGATTGGATTAGTCATGATGAATTTAAGTCAATATGATTATATGTTTTGTTATGAATGCAAAAGAATATGAACTTACTTACAGACGAGAGAGATAGTTGAGGTTATGAGATTGAAATTCTAGTTCATGGGATTTTACAAGTTTTGATAAAACCAAGAAAATAAGTGAATATTTTACGGGATTTTACAAATCAACAAAGAAACCATGATACAGAAAATTCTTGTCTTTAAATAGTGTCGAAATCGGTTAAGTTTATTAAGTATGTCCAAATCGGTTAAGTTTATGAAATTGGCATATTCGGCTAATGCTTAGACAATGGCAAAATAGATTCCCACATTAAGCTATGGCAAAATCAGTTAAGCAAAATTCTTGGCTAAATTGGTTAATAGTGAATTTGCCTAAATCGGTGGGTAAATCGGCTAATAGTCAATTTCGGTTAAGCAAAATGTCTATTTCGCCTAGGCCAAGATGGCTATTTCGGCTAAGATAACATGGCAATTTCGGCTAAGCAAACAAGATGTCAAAATCGGTTGACATGGGAAAAAAGAAATTTTGGTTAAGCTTAAGTGGCTAAATCAGTTGAATAAAGCTGGCTAAATCGACTAGAAGGCAAAATCGGTGCCTTCAAATGGCAATTTCGGTGCCTTCAAACTTTTGCGGAAAACCACCTTATAAAACACCTAAAAGACACACTTTTTAACATTTTTAGATGATTTCTTTTGCAAAACTAAGTATATCTATGATACTCATAACATAGAAATACAGATTTTTTGATTTTTAAAACCAAAAATTTTGACACTTTTTTTAATCAAGAAAAAGTACAAAATAAGCTTAAAAAATCTTAAGAAGAGCCTTTTTTCTACTAGAAAAAGGACTAAAGTAATTAAGCTAAACAAGCTATTCTATAGAAAACAAGAAAACTTAATCATATAAGCTCGAAATAAGCTCATATAAGCCATGGTTTGGCTTGTATGAAGCTTAATAAGCTCGAACACAACAACAAATCACCAAAAACCCCTTAACTATTGATACCGATTGTAGGAACCAATAATCACTTCACTTCCATGGATCAAATAATAGAAATAAAGAAAGAAGATAGATAAGAAAGTAGGAAGAAGAGAGAATAAAGAGAGGGAAATAAGAAAGAAATAGACGATTGGATTATCACAAGTGTGTGTAAACTTACAAATGAGACAACCAACCTTCTCCACGCATGAAGAAGGTGTATTTATACTTGGATGCCTAAAGGGCTTGTCCACAGGCCGGGCTTGGACTTTGGTTGGGCTTTAGCCCATAACTTATACAAGATTAGATTAATAAACGAGCCCGGTACCCTTTCTAGCCTATCACAACATATATTTTATAAAGACCGAAGATTCTATGTTCGACTTAATATTTTGAGGCTAACAGACGGCGTCAAAAATCCCGCGACACCGTCGCTGTAACACCCCTAAAATTGGATGGCAGCGGAAGGTAACCAGGGGTGCTACTTCATAGTCACAAAGTACAAGTTACAGAAAACGACCTCAAAAAGAGATGTTTTAGAAATAAGTTTTCACATTCGACACATCAAAATATCAGAGTTTACAAACAGGTCCCAACAGTTTAAAAATACCAAAAAGGTATGACATACAGTTTAGATAAAGTTTTCATTGACTGTAAAATTTAGAGAAAGTTTTTACAATACGTAATATTTTCAAAAGTTTAAGTCTTGTCGAATGTAGAAAAATGTAGAGTCTCTGAGTACATATCCGTGAGGCTTCCCTCCGAGCAATATACCTGAAAAACATGAGATAACATGTGAAAAACGTCAACAATAATGTTGAGTGAAGTTCATAGGGTTTTAATAAGTAAAGCAGTGAAATCCATAGAGTTTGTGAAGTAAATAAGTAGAACACAAGCTTTTGTTCATCAAGTGACATTGCCATGCACGCAAGTCAGGTAATATAAATATTGCATCGAGCTCATGACAGGGAACGTTAACTAAATTTATATAAGTTTGCCCATCGAAGGTATACGTGACACATACCTTAATTCTCAATACAATGCGTCCATTCGACATGTACTCAAGTGAGCGCTACTCACCGGACGGGGTTTGTCAAACCCAATAGATCTACTCACTTGTACTAGCGTTTACCATGTACGTAATTAACAGTTCATGAAATAACTAACAGATCTCATGAAATTAGGACTTTTCACACACGAGGTAACTCGATGTCAATAATTCACGTATCGGGTCAAGCACATACTATCAATCACTTGTGTTCATTTTATAACACTAAATTCCATCATCCAGAGGTCAATCATACCTAAACAACATATGTGTTTAAATTTTGTAAAATGAAATTCAACACCGGGTCAAGCAAACCCATAAAATCATTTGTGTTCAAATTTTCAAAACGATCATGACGCACCCTCACGGTAATTATCAATGTACACACCCCCGTAAATATTAGGTTAATATTTTAAACTTTTTCCAATCATATATTTTTGACTTTTATACGTTACGTTTGAATTTGTTTATACCAGGAAGTTAACCCGCGTACATCAAAAAAACGTCATCGGACCGTGTTCCGACTATCGGATTATGATTAGTGTAGACATTATATTAGTTATTTTTAATCATATTTTTTTGGTGTTTAAAGGCGGTATAAATTTTTTTAATGTTACTTTCAAATGATGTCACACCCCGTAAATTTTAGGTTAATATTTTAAACTTTTCCGATCATTATTTTTGACTTTTATACGTTACGTTTGAATCTGTTTACCGGGACGTTAACCCGCGTAAATCTGAAAAACGTCATTGGAAGTGTTCCGATTTCAGATTTTGATTAGTTTAGACATTATATGAGTTATTTTATCATTTCTAAGTGTTTCGTAGTTTACGATCACTTTTGATATTTATTTTTACGTTTTAACCTTTAATTTGCGTTTTTCGCGTTTTTGACCTAACAGAACCCTAGAAACCCAAAATTTTTTTATGTAAACTTTAGTTATCGTTCATCTCGTGTTAATAAGTAAAAAATTTCATTCATGACCCCCCTCTTATAAATTTGGACGCATAACCCAAACCAAATCAACCATAAGCTTAGAAATTAAATCAAAAGCATCTTTTTTTGAAAATCCCATGCATGTGTATCAAAGTGAACACGAGGGAGTCCATCTCATGCACACTTAACCATCCAAGATCAAGAAAAATGTTTACTTACACATTTTCAAAGCTTTGACTAGGAAATTCAAACCAAGATTGTTATACTTAAACCATGGTCCCAAAAATTGAACCATATGGTCCTTGTGGCTTGCCCTTTTGCCGAACACTCACACACACACCTTTGGTGTGTGTTGGTCATTTGATACTCCAAGACTAATGCTCAAAACCCTAATGCTTGGCCTATAAATACATACTCATATCACAACATAGGGTTTCACTTTCATTTCATAGCCTCAAAATTTTCTCATCTCTCTTCTTTCCCTCTCTTAGCTCACGGCAACAAACACCCCTTTTAGGGTTTCTATATCTTTGATTTCTAGCAAGATACAAGTATACCAAGTTCATTTATAAGGTTACTTAAGGTGATTTCAAGTATTGGTTGGTTGATTTTCAAGGGTTTTCTCAAGATCTAAAAGTTAGGGTTTCTAATTTTATTAGTGGGTTTTCAAGATCTAGTGATTTTGGGTATAGATCTTGTGTTATTGCTTCTTGTTCTTCATTCTTGTAAGCATTTCTTGATCTTTCTTTTGATACTTTCCTTTCATCCTTATGAATCTTGTTCATGCTTAAGGATCCATGTGTTTGTGGCACTTTTTATAAAAAGAAATGAAATAATATTTTGTCATCTTTTATAAAAATGGAAGTAATATGTTTATGACTTTGCGATCTTGGTGAGGTGAGTTGAAAAGTGAGTTGCAACAATAGAAATGAAGGGATTAGGTTAGTTTTAGGTGTGGTTTTGTTGTGGATTAGTTGTGAATGAAGATTAGGCTAGACTAGGCACTATTGTGAAGTTTGGTGTGATTTTTGGAAGCGTTTGTGAATTACATAGTTGTTGATCCGAAATTATTTTGAGGTTTTGGACGACTTAAAATTGTTTTTCGAATAGATAGTTTCTCATATATTGTACACTAAAATCGGACTTAAAACGGCCAAGTTATAGTCAAATGAAACTTAAAATATTTTTTGGCAAAACCATTTTGACGTAGCGCTGTTTGGAAAATAAAATAAGGTTTTCGGACACTTTTGGACAATTTTGGACTTTCCAAATGTTGGCGAGACATAAAAACATTAGGTTATTGATTAGAAACATTTGAAATGTCATAGAAATATGTAAATGATGTCGGGATTGATAAATGAGATAGGATTCCAAAAATAGTAACTTTTATTATGTTTTAGCGAAACGGACATAGAAGTTAAGCGATTAAGACTAGTTAGTGCGTTTTGAAAATATGGAAACTTAACGAATATAGGGGATGGTATTAACGTCTTGAAACTAAAATCTTTCCTAAAAAGGAAACTTTCTATAAATGGTAACTTTCGGGAAAAATGTCAAGATTCAACGAAGAACGTTATAATTTCACTAAGTCGTTTTTGATAAATAAAACCAAAACACAAACACACATGGATGTCTTTCTATATTAAGCGTTTCGTGCAATACTTAGTATACTTTCCGTTTTCCTAAGACGCGTTATTTATCTAGGTCGCGGCTAGATTCCTATATCATCTTTCATTTACGTGATTTACCGTTCGCTCATCTTGCTAAGGTGTTCATAGCCCTACGTTTTTATTACTTTGCTTTACTTTTTGGGGTGAGAAACATTGCTTGCTTTTAAACATTGGACACAAATGCTTTACGTTTTTCCTAATCTTGTTTACGTGTTGCCTAAGTAAATGTTGAAACTTGTATGCCCGAGTTATCATGAACCGTTAGTTACTTATGATCAATTGGATTGGTAAGTGAGCACGAGTGTTGTAAATAGATCTATTAGGACTAATCATCCCCGTCCGTGTAAGTAGCTATTACATGATCAACGGACGTATACCATGTCGAGTGATACGGTGAAGCGCCACGTTGGCACTCGTCAAGGCAAGTTTATTTAGCATTTTGCATGCTCCCATTACATTTAGCCTTGGTATCATGAGCTTAGCGCAACGTAGATGCCTTTTTATGTGATATTGTATCTGTTATAATAGTCACATGCGTTTTGCAAAATTTGTGGTCCACTCTTATATCAAATTCAAACCTATGAATTCACCAACTTTATGTTGACGTTTTAGCATGTTTTTCTCAGGTGCTTAGCTATGGATGTCTTTGTTTGCTATATGGTGTTGCCTTGCTTTGGACCTATTTTCAAAAATTATTATTATCTATGTTAACATCGTTGTCAAACTTTAAAACCTTTTATTCGCTTCCGCATATTATCTTTGGGCCTATGTAAAACGTTAACTATTTTAATTAACGCAACGATGTTGGATTTTAAACGTACCATTAGAGGTCGTTCTTTGTATCTTGTGTGATGTATTTTATGACGTCACGCCCCTGGACACGTGTTTCCGACTAGGCCCTGTTTAGGGGTGTGACAGATTGGTATCCAGAGCCAAGGTTATAGAGAACCAAGTAGTATATTTAGGTATGATCTATAACCAGTATGCGATCCTACGTGTTTACTTGCTTACGTATATAAGTACTATCGATAAATACGCGTGTATTAATTATAATACTTTTCCATAATTATAATACGATTAATTTTGCCATGACTATATTTTACACCATCTTTATTTTCTTCTGCATTACACGCATTGGCATGGTTTAGTATGAAGGGGATTTATATAAACATTTGCTTGTGTAGGTTATGGCAGCTCCAGTTATTTCTATTTCTTCGGACGTATCAGTCGAGAGTGTGGGATCTTTTTTCACGCGAGTTATCTCTTATTCGGTTCTTTTCTTTTTTTTTTTTTTTTTTTTTATATTTCTGTTGAGGTCTCGGTTGCACCGGAGGTTGGGGCGGTTGGAGTTGCCTCACCTGCCAGGGTACTCGAGCTTGATACTCACTCATCATCAGAGGCTAATCCATTAGAGAGTTCACCACCTCCTGTATCTGTAGCACCTATGGTTTCACCTTTTTGTGTTTAGACGATTCAGAGTAAGATACTGAGATACCCGAGAGGCATGTATCACCTACTACTTCTACTCCAGAGATCCCTACTTAACCCATTTTACCTGCACCATCTGCTATTGTTGCACCATCATCTGAGTATCCACTTGCACCTGTTGTTTCCCCACCTGGGATTCGTTAGCGACGAGCTATCCTTATCTGACTCGGGGAGGACATTCCCATTGGTCGACTTTACCGTACTCATCCTGGTGGGCCATGTAGGGCATTGATCACAAGGAAGTCGGTTAGACCTTTACCTTCTCATCGTTTAGCATTGAGGTACACATCACATCACTTGGATCATTTTACTTCTGGATCATCATCAGATCATTCATCATCTGGGCATTCTATTTCAGGTCATTCCTTATTCGGACATGCATTACCAGGCACTACCATTGCCGATTCATCTACACCACTGAGATTTGTTTATCCACCACTTGCTAGGACACCACGGTGTAGCGAGGCCTATCCCCGTTGGAGTTCTGCCCCATTATCTACCATGTATCCACTGACGACATCCGAGTCGTCAGCTGGGGATTCTTCTTCCGAGTCATCTGCTGGACCATCTCGCAAGAGATGTAGGTCCCCTGCTGCTACCGTGACTTCATTTATCCATGCTACGAGAGCTTTAGTTCCTTCTCGTGCTGATCTCCTTCCACCTCACAAGAGGTTTAGGGATTCTATTTCACCAGAGGATAATGTTGAGGAGGACATTGATACGGATGTATTAGAAGACATTGAGGTTGATACTATGGCTGATGAGGTTGTAGTAAATAGGGATGTTGAGGCTGGGGTTGATGCAGATATTGATATGGAGGTCGATGTTGGGGTTGATGTAGAGGACGAGGTTGAGGACGAGGTCGAGTTCAGTGATAGAGGTACTATGGAGGTTGGAGTGGATGTGGTTGCCAAGATTGATATCCCTGATGGTATGCTTATGCCCTATGTTGTGGAGCATTTGGAGCAGGTTGAGGATGGTTTGTGGGATATTTATGAGCATGTTATAAAGATACCTCTTCAGAGGATAAAGGACATTAAGACGGGACAGAGAGAGTTGAAGGCGAGGAGTTTGATTGCTGGTGGAGAGAGAGCTAGTTTACTTGAGCAGGTTGCGTCCTTGGAGAGGAGCAACACGAGACTTCGAGGCACCATGATGATGGAGAGAGCGAGAGCCGATAGGTTTTGGCGACGCGTGAGCTTTATGGAGAGTGAGCTTAGGCAGATCCGTAGGTTCCGCTACTATGACAGGATGCAATTTAGAAGATTGGAGACATTCGCTGTGAGGCGTTTGGGTTTTCATCCATGATGTTGTGTATGGACTTTAGACTAGTGGTAGAACTACTTGGTAGTAGTAGTATTAGCGTAAATCAAGCTCCCCATTATGGGTTGAATGTAACCGACTGATGCTTTTATATGTGATATGAAAATCTTGTTTTGATTCTCTCGTGTGTTCGTCTTTATTGCTATTTACTTGTTCTGGCAAAACATGTTCTAGTGTATTTTCCTATATAAACCTTATTTACCATTTATAAGTGGCTATATCTCGTATCGAATCTTACCGCGTGTTATGTCTTGTGATGTAGAACATGACTATCACTCATTCTGGTATGACCTCGGAGGCAATCGAAGAACTCGTTAACTGATGAGTAGAAGAAGCGTTGGCTGCTTATGAGGCGACCCGTGCTGCAAATGCTCTCGAGGCTGAAAGTCAAAGCCAAAATGGTAGTGACGGCGATAATGGAAATGGTGGAAATGGAAATGGTGGAAATGGAAATGGAAATGAGAATAATAGGGGTGCTAGGCCTGTTGCTCGAGAGTGTACATACCAAGACTTCATGAAGTGTCAACCACTCAACTTCAAGGGAACGAAAGGAGTTATCAGGTTAATAAGGTGGTTTTAAAAGATGGAAATAGTGTTCCATATCAGCAATTGTCCAGAGAAATATCAATTTAAGTATGCTACTTGCACCTTGTTGAATAATGCTCTAACTTGGTGGAACTCACATAAGAGGACCGTTGGAACTGAGGCTGCATTTGCCAAAGAAATGAAATTCAAAGGATGGAGTCTAAACTGTGGAATTTGACCGTGAAGAACAATGATTTGGCTGCTTATACTCAGAGATTTCAAGAGTTGACTATGATGTGTACCATGATGGTCCCCGAGGAGGATGATCGGGATGAGAGATTCATTGGAGGTCTCCCCGATAACATCCAAGGGAATGTAATTGCTGCTGAACCTACAAGACTCCAAGATGTTGTTCGTATTGCCAACAATTTAATGAATCAAAAGTTGAAGGGGTATGCAGTGAAAAATGCTGAAAACAAAAGAAGGTTGGAGGTCAACCAGAGAGACAACCGTGGGTAGCAACCACCATTCAAAAGATAGAATGTTAGAGGTCAGAATGTGGCGAGAGCCTATACGGCTGGTAATAATGAGAGAAGGGGATATGATGGGCCTTTGCCTTACTGCAGCAAGTGTAAGTTACATCACGAAGGACCATGCACTGTGAAGTGTGGGAAGTGCAACAAGGTCGGGCATATGGCCAAGGATTGTAAGAATGCAGTTGCTGTCCCAACTACTCAGAGAGCTCTGGTAGTGAATCAGAGGGCTCCTACTTGTTTTGAGTGTGGGAGACAGGGACACTACAGGAATGAGTGTCCCAGGTTGAAGAATCAGAACCATGGAAACAAAGCTGGGAAAAAGACCGAGGAAGCTAGAGGAAAGGCATATGTGCTGGGTGGAGGAGACGCTAACCCCGATTCGAACATTGTCACGGGTACGTTTCTTCTCAACAATCACTATGCTTCTATGTTATTTGATTCAGGCACCGACCAAAGTTTCTTATCAACTACTTTTAGTACCTTGCTCGATATAACCCCCGATACCTTAGATGTTAGCTATGATATCGAATTAGCCGACGGAAGAATCTCTAAAACTAATACTGTACTTAGAGGCTATACATTAGGATTGCTAGGTCACCCAATCAATATTGACCTAATGCCAGTAGAACTTGGTAGCTTCGATGTCATCATCGGCATGGATTGGTTGGCGAACCATCATGCGGTGATCTTGTGTGATGAAAAGATTGTGCGGATTCCCTATGGAGATGAAGTTTTGATAGTCCAAGGTGATAG
>BQNB010190929.1:0-11739 GCA_026074375.1 Tanacetum coccineum | reverse complement strand
GATTTAGAACTTATAGTCTGGTCAATTAGATATACCAGTAATTCAAGTGGGGACTATTTGAATAAGTATTACATGAGTACTATGATTGCATTATGGAAAATATTTGGTTGCTATCGAATGATAGTGTAATGCAAATACGAATTCCTATATATATAAGAATCTAGATCCACTAGAGCGGATGTATTTACGCTAAGTGGGAAGCCATGTCTTAGAAATCTTAAAAGTATTTCAAACAGACGCTTATAGCTAAATCTATGATGAAATTTAAATTTATCATTTAAGATAAATTTATAGAATATGCGGGATGTTTAAGTTAATTCGTAAAGGACATATCAAGATGGCGTAAACCGGTAACGGCCATAAAGTGTGATAGTTAATTGAATTTTGACAGAGCTCATATCACAACAAAAAAGGGTAAGTCGAGACGTATTCATCATAGACGATGATTGGTGCGACAACTACTCTCAAATAGAGTTATCACCATTGACTACGTAAAGTCAATGGATAACATCGCGGATCCGCTTACGAAAGGCTTAAGCAGAGAGTTAGGTAGAGAGTAGTCTAAAGGAATGTGACTAAAGCCCTTAAAGGAATGAGTTTCTATGAAGAAAAACCTAAGCTAGTTGATTGGAGATCCCAAGATCTGGGTTTAATAGGACAACCTGTAACCTTTGCCCTTTTTGTGTTATGAATGTTTCATTTATAGTCATTTGACTATTTGACTTTTGTTAGTTTATTCAGATTTTTGTACCGTGTTGACGGTGGTGATTTTATGAGTGGCTTTATGATTCAGGATGAAATTACAAAGCATAATGATTCAAGATGAAATCGCAAAACATATGTTTTTAATGATTCAGGATGATCACCTATGTGAGAGAGAAGTAGGGTCGCTTTAAAGGGAATTATGGGGGGCACAATTCCTAAAAGGTCTTAAAAAACCAAGCTAGTGCTCACGGCCATAACGGGCACGACTATGAGGACTTAACAAGGTCAGGGAGAGTCGTGTGTGAGTGTGTATTTTCGTCTATGTAAACAGAGGCCGAGTTCAAGGACATCACGTCTACTTAGATCTAGGAGGCTAAGTGCATCTCACAAGGGAAGGTTTAAAGGGTCACACCTTCCTATCCTATGCAGGACTTAACCGCAGAAATTTCGCCGAAACTTTTGTGTGTTTTCGACCGATTCCCATTCATGTGGGGGATTGTTGGAAAAATAGTTTGGCAAAATGTGTTTTTGAAAACTTTGGACATTATTTAATATATGTATATGATATATATATTTATATTAGCTTGTCGTTTTTGCGTTCTCCTTGAAGAGAGCTTTGCAACGAGCTAAAGTATGTCCAAAATAGAGTTAATATGAATGAGATATCGTGCCTCAAAGTGGGACAAGTGAAACAAAAAATCTAGAAAATGAAAGTATCCCACATCGCCCAAAATGTGAAGTGGGAAGGTGTGATTCGGGTTCTTTCCAGTTTTCTGTAAATCTATTTTAGGAATAGATTTAAACTTATTGAATAAGTTTGTACAAAATATTTTTATGTAATAAAAGAGATACAAATTGGGTTTCTTTTTAATTGATTTGTATAATTATGGCATAGATATTTTCGTGTGGAAAAAGCTATACATATCAGCTTTCTTTATAACTGATTTGTATAATTCTGGAAGATATATTATCTTGGAGGACAAGATAATTTTCACAATAAATATAGCCATAACCTCATTCAATTGATACATCCAAAAAAAAATGCAGCTCTCCTGCATACGATTTCCAGCCAGCCTTTCAATCATACGACTGCTTCCATGATATTTCAGGCAAGTTTGTCAGGTCCGGCTATACAACAGCTTTGAACATTGTACCCTGGGAGACAAACGGCGAATCTGTTTTAAGGGAAGCGTGTCCAACACGTGCCTCGTTCCACAACCTTTTACTGCTTTCTTTATTTATCGTTCATAGTATATGTCTTCGGCTTCTACCCCATTCTGTCTGTTTTAATTTTTGTTATTTATTTTTTGTTAATTATTTATTAATTGTAATATGATTTTATTTTAATAAAAGTGTACATGTTTCCCTACAGTTTAGAGAGAGAAAATGAGGCTGAGGGTTTCTAGGAGCTAGATGATGACATTTTCATAAAGAAGAAAGGGTACAAAAGTCATTGCATGTTAAGTTTCTGTGTATCAATCAAAATGGTCTGTGTATATATCATTTCCTAACAGTTAAAACTAATATGTTTAGGTAAATACATATATTTTAAGTTTTTAACACACAAATATAAATAGTAACGTGAACACTTTTATAAGACCTGGGACTAACGTTTAATATACCAAACTATTTTTCTCCTTAACCTCTTTTCACATAATTTAATCACTTATTGTAGTTAATTGCACTTCTATACTCCTTATAAAGGAGATTTAGGATTCTCTTGAAAGTTAAAAAATTGCTAATTTAGGAAATATTGAAAATTTAATGCATGGAGTCTTGAAAACACATATTGATAATTGATGTTAAAAATTTAATGCATGAAATCTTGAAAACACATATTGATAATTGATAATTTGAAAAAACGTATAGCATCAACTTTTGAATAAAAAACGTATATAGCCTCATTTGAAAAAAAACGTATATAGCCTCATCGAATAAAAAACGTATAGCCTCATTTAATGCTAATTGATCATTTGAATACTAATTGTAATTTTATTAAATGCTAATTATAAATTTGCAATTTCATTAATAGCCTCATGCCTATATAAACAAGGTTTTTAACCCGCGCTTCGCAGCGGAGCGCGGGTATTTACGTTGATATTAACAAAATGTAGGCACTTTTCTTTTCTTTTTTCATAGAAATGTAACCGAAACCACCAACATTTCACAAAAATATACATAAGTATTCATACATAAGCAGGATTCTATTGATTAAACATTAGATCACAAACCTAAAGCATTAGACACACATACTAAAAACCATGTATTATAGCCTTTTGACCCCAAGAACCTAATCCCAAACCCTTCTCGGTTTTATTTTCCCTCTTCTTTGCACCTCACGTATCCTCATTCCCACTGACCACCTTTTGATCCCAAGAAAGAGCTCCCAGTCCTTCCCAGTTTCATTTTCCGTCTTATTTGCACCCCAGGGAGCCTCAATCCCACTGACCACCTTTTGACCCCAAGAATATGCTTCTAAAAGTTCGTGTGAGAGAATATCCACCTGACTGTCTTCTCCAACTTTTTCATTCTTATGACCATCATGCCCCCTTTTGATTTTCCGCATTTGGTTCACATAAAATTTACCTGTATGGATCCATTCATGAGTTATCGGGTCAAAAGTGCTACTAAACTACATCTATTATACTAAAAGATTGAGCCTCTAAATTTATTGGGGCTGTATCTTTAAATGATTTGTCTCACCCAGAAAACCATAAGTACAAAACCCTACTGCATACATTGATAAGCATCTTGAGGAGTACCCCATGCTTCCATGATTATACCGAAAAATATGTAGAGTTATTACATTTAATGCAGCAGTATTAATGAGGGAGGGACCATTTGTGTCAAGATTATGTAGCTTTTTCTCAAAGCTAACCCTAATCCTAACACTATAAATAGGGGGTCCTTAAACCTCATTTTTCATCCCATACCTCTCCTCTCTTCTCTCTTGGTCGAAATTAGGGATCCCCATGAAAGGGAACCCGGAATTTCGGTCCATTCGAACAGTGTTCGGTATTCTCTTTTGGTCGAAATTAAGGATCCCCATGAAAGGGAACCCGGAATTTCGAAATTAAGCTTTAGGCTTTAGAATTTTTTTTTCTTTGTTGTTATAGATAAGTAATTTATGTGTGTGTTCTATCGGGAATGAGATCACCTCATGTTCATTTCTCTCAAGTTCTCTCATGTTAACATGTTGTGAGAGGGAGGAAATTAATTGTTTTTATATTTTATTTGAAAGTGTCCCCACTATTATGTTTATTTTTATTCTATTGGTTCAACATTACCAAACTTGAGAGACGAACATTAGAGGATCTCTATCCGTTCTATTGATGTATATATTGTGTAGTGTAACACAAGCTTTGTATATTGTACAAATCCATGTGAATAAACGGCATGATCAATGGTATACTAAAAGATTGAACCCTTAAATTTATTGGGGCTGTATCTTTAAATGATTTGTCTCACCCAGAGAGTCACATAACTACAAAACCCAACTGCATGCTGAAACTCAATATCATAGAGTATTAATGATTAGTGATCAATGCATTTTTACATGTGAATTCAATTCTGTGCAACTTTTAGTCTTTTTAGCATCCCATTATCTCCTTAACAAACTTTATAGTTTCAGTTATTAAGAAAATCAAAAGCTTTGCTATTTATAAAGTCTCTTCATATCCTCACTATGAGTCACTATATAAACTCCACCAATTAGGATGTGCAAACCTATCACTTTTGTTTTGTTCACTGCACGTATGCGATTTAATAAAGTGAATCAAGACAGGGACGGAGTCAACTCAGTATTTACCGAGTTAGACCGAGTCGGCTACAAGAACAAGAAGAAAAACCATAATCAAAACAGCCGAACAACAATTCCTCATCTATCCTACTCCCATCCTCCTCATATCACAACAAAACTACAACCACATCATCAACCCATAACAGATTTGAACTTTAATGAAAATTAATGATCTTAGAATTTCTTTTCTTTCGTGTTGTGCAACAACATCATGACCTTACAAGATCATACACGATAACGAATATCATCATAGATCTTTAACATGTTTTAAAAAAATAGATCTTCAAGAAGAAAAACTTCTCTTTTATATTCGAAAATAATGATTAGATTTATAACAATTCTGTTACAATCTATCTTTGTTTCGTTTAAAGAAAACACAAAAACAAAACCTAGCTGAGACCTTTGGAAAGATAACGGTATGGTGGCGTTTTTGACATGGCACCTCGCCACCACTCGCCACCATACCACAAGAGCTTGCCGTTTGAAATTTTTCCATATCTCGCTGTGGAAACGAGTTAGAAGAAGACAAACAAGTTTCGAAATATAACCGTCCTTCGTTTAAACAAACCAACGGATAGTTTGACACTATTTCCTTTATGGAGGGATATGGTGATGTATTGATCTATGTTGTTGATGCGTTTTGGTTTGAGAGGAAATACAGTGGATGCATGCGTTTGAATAAGAAGAGCAATTAGGGTTGGGAGATTTTATACTAACCTAAATATTTTGGATATCATATTTGGGCTGATCATTTTTGTCATTGTAATTGGGCCAGGTGCAATCCCATTCGAAAATTACAATTTGCCTAGTTGGTGAAAACGTTGTTGTAGAATGAAATTATGGGATGTGTTGAAATTATCGCATTTTTTTTACTACGTAGTACATATTGTTATATTTTTTTATTATTGTATGTATTTTATTTTTGTCCTATTCGTTTATAACTTTGAGCAAACTAACGAGGTGGTGCGTAGCATATATATAAAGATGTGAATTGAAGAATATGTAAATAATTATTTGACATAGGTCCAAATGTATTCACGAAAAAGTTTAAAAGATCACTGTAATTATTAACTATACCTTTCTTTAAGACTTATTTTGAAGTAGCCTGAATCATTATGCAATAAACACTTAGATACAACCCGTGTGCATCGCACGGGTTTGTATGTTCAAAAACGCATCTAAACATTACAAGGACAATTCCCAAAGTATACACAATCAGACTAACGCATCAACATTCTAACAAAATCATTATGCAAGCAACCACATGAGAAAAAAATTTGACACAAGCCGTGTGCATCGCACGGGTGTGCATGCCTCGTTTAAATAAATAATCAGTTTTAGTAATTAAAAAAAGTGGTTGTTTCCACCAGTAGTCATTACATCTGACTTGAAATTTTTTGTAAGTTCTTCTTTATGACCGAGGCAACGTTATAAATCTGCCTCAACTCCTTTTAATATCAGTGAAATGGACTAAAAACCATTGATAACATGACCTTAAAAACATTTTCACAAACAACAGCTACCCCAAAACATTTTTGTTTCAACATATACAAAATATTTAGACTCTTTTACGTGTTGCTCACCCCCTTATGTCTGTTATTAAAAAAACAACACCAAGAGGATTTTTGTAAAGTTGGGTTTTATACTGTACTGATGAGCCATCTGTAAGTTGATCATTCTTTGTGACAATAGTAACAGTTCGCTTACCATCTTCATCAAAAAAAGGACGTACCTTTAAAGACTGGCATGTATCTGGATCCTTAGAGCTCGACATTACATGTATGAACATACAGTGACCAAAACAGAATTGTCACAGCATATCACCTACATAAATATTAAGCAGTAAGAGTTAATGATGACAAATAAAATACGTACAGATAGGCAAATCAGTAACCCGGCTTATTTTTCCTATTAAAGGGGTGTTTGTTTCGGCTTATATAGCCGGCTTATGACTTACTAATAGAATATCAATGACACAATCCCTACACCTATGCAAATGTGTATTTCAAGTCTTTCAAAAGATAGTAGTGCGATTTTAGCAGGCTACTTTGAGGTGGTAGCTCGTAGGATATAAGCATAAAGTACGTCGGCTGATGCAACCAATATAATCCCGGGTAGCAAACAAAGAGGGAAATTATCGGTCTACTTGTCGTTAATATGCGTGATGTTTAAAATGACAATATAAAAGTTAAATGCCATAAATTTGGCAGCTGTAATCTAGTTCTAGCTTCACATTGATCTCTTAGTCACAATCACATCTAAACCTTATTACGGTTCTATTATGTTTACCACATATATAGGTTTGAAAGATTATAATACTAAAGGGCATTGGCTGGAACTGGGTTTAATCCTGAACATTTAATTATTTTTCATGTCCAGAACTCAAGAAAAAAGGCAACATTTAAAAGATATGATTGTAAAAATACAACTAATACAAAGATGACATTTCAGACATGAAATCTTCGTTTATGGGTAATTTATTTCATCTGTTAGGGACAAACCGAAAAGAAAAATTGGCATTTCCACATTTTGGGCATTCTCATTCATTTTTGCGCGTTCCATCTCCAATAGGCAAGCGAAACAA
Source organism: Tanacetum coccineum (assembly GCA_026074375.1). Lineage (NCBI taxonomy): Eukaryota > Viridiplantae > Streptophyta > Magnoliopsida > Asterales > Asteraceae > Tanacetum > Tanacetum coccineum. The sequence goes on along the minus strand of BQNB010190929.1, from coordinate 4,651 downwards.
CAAAATACGGATCATAAAATGCAACCATCAGCCACGCTATATATGCATAAGATATAATATACCTTTCTTGTTCACCATTACTATGATTAGAAGAAACGCAACCGACCAGCCATTTATTCTGCAGAAAGCCATTTCAAGATCCTTACAAAGTTAATCCAAATCAACGAATTTAAGACCCTCTCTCTTGTGTCTAAGCCATGTCCCGCAAGCTGACTCCATTCTGGAAAAAAAAATTCAAAATCAATTCATAAAATTGGTACTTTTTGGGATGTTTGGATTAGCTTAATTTTCCAGATAAAGGGATTATTTAAATTTGAAAAAGCTCGCTAGTTAACTTCGTTGGACTTATGAGCTAATCAACTTCAGCTTATGGCTTAAACCGGAAGGTGGACATAAAGTATGCAAGCTTAATATAGTTTATCTAATAGAAAATCTCAGACATCCCCCGTAAGCAGTTTCATAAGCAATCCCATAAGTTTACATAGCGATTAATACATCAATATAAATCCAGGTTTACATTTTTTTGAGGAAGGCAAGGTCGTTTTGTAGATAAAAGCAATTACTTTCCTAATTTACCAGTAAACTTATCTCGTCGTTGCATATATTACATAAACTTTTTGAAACATGAATCTTACTTTACTTGTTGTTTAGCTACAAACTCGTATGTCTCAATCTCGTATGGAAGTCTGTTATACTCCGTAAGGGAAAATAAGTTGGGTCAAACATAGTTTACATCCCTTCTTACGAATCATACCATCTTTACGTGTTCATAAGCTTGCGTATTATTACGAATCATGCCATCTTTAGTCCCATCTTAAATTATTCTAAACAACATAAGCCATAAGCTTGCTATATAAGCTCAAACAAACACCCCCTTATTCACATAACAGAACTAATCATATTCAAAACTAATCATTTTTTTGTGGCTTACGTTGAAACTTTTATGAGCTTATGTTTCATAGTAACAAAACACACATGTGGCACACCTGTGTGAAGTATTCTGGCGTTTTAGCATCCATCAAAGGGGCCTCTTTGCTGGCTTGGCTCATGCTTCATCTCCGACAATATTTTTTCCATTGTGTTGATCCTTTGCTGCTGGGTTGGCGCGCTTCCTCCGTCTCGCATAATCTTTTTTCCACTGTCCTGAAAACTTGGAAGTGGTGATTTTTAACCCATCGAATTAAAAGACCCTTATAGTAACAAATAAAATTTAGAATTGGTTATAAGATTGAAGAAAAAAAGAAGTTAGAAAAACTTACCACACTTTCACTTCTCTTCAAACTTACATCAAACATGCTGTCTAATGCAAGCGCAGTCATCTGCCACCCATCCTGCCCATTAAATTTTCTCTCATATCCACTAAAAGCACATGATACTCTTTCACCGAATTCTCCCTTGCCACTGTCCTAATGTTAAACTGCCTTTTCATAATTGCACAAACCTCGTCAGCAAGCCTAAACAACCTCAGAACTTGCTCAGTTGTCGTATGAAAATGCGGCCACATAATCTGCAAGTGAGATGAAAAATTAGTGCTCGAGTACTCGACTGTTGTGGAAGCGTGCCAAACCTGCTTGTTTCACATCAAAATAAACATATAAGCTGAAGAGAAAAGCTACTTATAAGTTATAAGTCATGTTCTGCGGAAATTTCGATAAAAGGTTACCGTGAGGAAAAATAATTTATCTAAAACCAACACAAATTCATAAAAAATTAAAGCATTTTGAGTTCACTTTACACAAATTCTATTTCAACAAACCCACTTTGTTTTTTACCCATTGAACCTACTACTATCTCTACCGGTTCCTCTTATTTATTTTTTGCTTGTTTTAGCTTATTAGGAATCACGAATCACCTATAAAACGCATATCCAAACACTCCTTAATCTATGATAAATAGGTGTTTATCTGCTAATACTACTTATTTCATTTCCTAAACGAATTGGTACATGACTGATTGGTTTCATTAAAAATCACACTTTCAAACGCAAAGCTTATACCGAAGTCGTTTGGATCAGCTCATTTAGGTTGCCTATGGGCTTATATGAGTTTATCAAAACCGAAAATCTTGCTCTTTAGACCTTATCAACTTTACCTTATTGGCTTAAGCGGATAAGCTATAAACTAACACCATCGGCGTTTATTCTATAGTATTATTAAGTGTCAGCCTAGAATTGATATAGTGCACCCCAAATATGATACAATAAATGCTTTTCAACTATAAGGGAATGAAATATATCCCAACTCAAATTAACTCAAAAGTCAAAAAATAAGCTTAGACAAAAGGAAAATCTTATACCTTGGAATTTAATCTACATTCTCTCGACAGCTTCATTAGTGTAGTGTAAATCATCCAACACAATGAGAAATTTTTGTCAAAAAATACTTAATGAAGTAGAATGATATCTTGTACAATGATAGCTTTATTAGCTTTGTTCTAACCTGAAACATTTTAACACGCCACTTTCATTTCGCTTATTAAAACATCAACACAAACAAACCCAAACCCACATACGACATTTTCATTTACCCAAATTCTCAGAACTAACATCAACAAAAAATTCTTAACACAACAAACGAAACGATTATAAAAATTTAAAACTTACTGTTACAAAAAATGAAGCTTTAAAAACACGTGCCTTCAAAGTTGGCCAGCGGTAACCGTCCCAGGTTTCTGAAACATAACATCACCACATGTAATTAACTAATCACATAACATAATTCATGATAAACAAAGATTACTGGTTATTATTATCAATGCAAAGAAATTACCATCGTTGCCGCTAAAAGGCATCTTGGATGCTACTTGAAAAAACAATTAACCTGACGCGCCCAGCCAGCCTATTTACCTCTACTAAAAGTAGTTAACATGAGGTATACCTTGTACCAACTAAGAGGATGCTTTCAAGGAGTAGATTAATAAAATCCAGATCGGTTTCGGTAGCCGTATTCTTTTGCACCTGCAGTAAACAAAAAAAAGAGGATACGCAGTGTCATGCTTCATTTAATAAGCTATTGTTGCTAGAACCGCACACACTTAAGATAATAGTCCAGGTCTATCTACTCCAGCTAGTTCAATCGACATGTATTCTAAAGAAGGCTTTAGTCCAACTGAACTTCATAGTGATGGAACATGAAAGGTGTCACTTTCCAGTATATGCCAAAAATCATATCAGGTACATGGTAATTAAGTAACTTGTGAACACAAAATACTATTATCTTAAAAAAAGAATAAACATACAACATGTTGCTTACCTTTTGGTTATTTTCGTAACAAAAGGAATTTTCCAAAATGCACATGGTTCCAAAAAGCACATGGTCTTCCAAAAATTATGTTTCCAATTTATGTTTAAGATTATGAAAAAACCATGTAAAAAGACACGGTCACCCCGGTTATATCTAGCATAGGTTAGCTCATAGTCTAGTATTACAATCGTTTAGAGTTTCGTACGACTTATTGGTAGTTGCCGGGTCTTTACCACGTGTTAGCCCACTCTATGGACCCATATAGGGGTCACCAAAACACTGTATAAATACACCTTTCCAACCAATGGAAGGGGTTGGTACTTTGTTTATTTATCACTCATACACTAAGTGGATTTATATCGACTCACAAGACTCCTATTTTTCTCTCTCTAGAATTCGGCCAACCCTTAAAGTCCATACCTTGTTTTATGATATCCAAGTATACTACAATTAGGTATCAGATCTCAGAGCCCATGGGATGATTAGATAGATTGTGTGTGCGTTTTCTTGGTTAATTTAGATCAAAAGTTTGGTTTTTGAAGGTTTATGGTCTTTTTCTTGACACTCTTTGATTCTCACGTTTGTGGTGTTAAAGTTAGTGTTTTTATTGTTGTTATAACCTTCTAGGATCAAGTTGTGCAAAAGAAACCAAGCAAAAAATGTTCAAAAGGGTGATTTTAGGTGAAAAAGTTCGTATTTTTCTTGACTGCGTTTTGCCTCACTGGCATATTCTTGGTTGCGTTTTGTCAGAAAAAGTACACTGCGTTTTGTCGTTTAGGTAAAGTACAACAGTACTGCGTTTTGTCGTATTAGGTGTTGCGTTTTGCTCTTGCGTTTTGCTTATGCGTTTTGGTTCTGCGATTTGGTGCTGCGTTTTGCTTTATTGAAGACCTTCTTGTGTTTTGCCTAGGAGAAACTCTGCCTATTTCAATATTTGGTTGCGTTTTGTCTAAAGCCTGGACTGCGTTTGCTTCAAGACATCTTGCGTTTCGTCTTAAGACTTTCTTTTGTTTTTCCTAAGATACTTCACTGCGTTTTGTCTCCTACTTACGGCGTTTTGTACCCTGCGTTTTGTCCCAATTTGAAGACCATTATTGCGTTTTGGTGAAAAGAATTTCTGGCAAAAAAATTTCTTCATTGCGTTTTGTCTAAGACTCTTGACTGCGTTTTGTCTAGGACACATCACTGCGTTTTGTCTAAGATTTCCTGACGGAGACTTATGTAATACATTTCGTAGATTTAATTAAACCAAACCAAATCACAAACAAACAACATATCACCTAAATTAACAAACAATCATCACTTTTAACATACAATCACTAATAGATCCAAAGTTTATCATAATACGAGTAATCAACCATGTCCAGTAATTCAGATGATATTCAAGCGGCCGGTTTCGATACCCGCCC
>BQNB010190928.1:0-11739 GCA_026074375.1 Tanacetum coccineum | reverse complement strand
TGCGAGAATGAGCACCTTATATTTGATATTGGTTAATTATGTAACCATGATAACAATTTTCGTCCTGGCGTTTGTGTTCTGGAGATGGTACTTATTTGGACGAGTTGAAGTCCTTTGGTAACAAAGCAGGTATAGGTGAGATATTTTTTGTACACTTCTTTTTAAAACGTGATGCACTAGCATTGTTAAGGTTACATCGTTTTAGCGTCAAAACTTATGTATTATAAGGTACATGTAAACATCAAATTTGTTGAATATATTTATTCAACCCGCGTTCGAAAAAATGTTTTTATTATCAAAAAAATAAATTCTTTTGTATCGATATCATTGTGTTTGGTTACTTTGACTTCAAAAATGTTTTTTAGAAAACTTTATTATGACTTTAAATTTTAGAAATCCTTATTATGACTTTAAATAAAAATAAATAAATAAGTAAATAAAATTTCTTTATTATGCGTTACTTGAAATATATTTTTTTTAGTCAAAACCTTTTTATCACGATTTATGTTAGGAAACGAACATTGTTGTAAGTTACTACGAAATACAAACTTTTTGGCAGACATATCTTTTTAGATAACAATTATTGTGGAAGTTTTGAAACCATATATGTGAAAACGTTTATCTTTTTCTTTATATAAACTTTCATCGCAACTGTGTTTGAAAGAATGTTATTTCATTTTAAGCTGGATCATATAAATGCACGGTACTCGAGCTATACTTTGGTCAAATTACTTACTCAACAAATATTGTGGACAAATTTAAAACTATGTCTCCAAGACGAAACACGCGCAACACATGAACGAATCTTGAACAACAATTATTGTGCATATGTATCTTACAAACCTAGAATGGATACGAGTTTGAATTGCCCAAACTCTGTGCTAGCTATCAAATGAAATCTCGACCAAGGGAACAATGGGAATCAGGCACGCGATAGTGCCTTCAACATAGGTACCGTCGAAGCTCAGCAAGATCCAAACGTCATGACGAGTACATTTTCTTTCAACGATCATTTTCTACCGTAATATTCGATTCTGATTCCTATTTTAGTATTATTTCTACCGACTTCTTTCCCTTGACTAACTCGAAACCTAGTGTTATAAACCCTGATTACGAAATTTAAATTGCTAACGGTCTAAAGTTAGAAACCAACAAGATTGTCCGCGGATGTGGACTAGAACTAGAATGTCATACATTCATCATCGACTCGATTCCTTTTGGACATGGTAGTTTCGTCGTGAACATAGGAATGGATTGGTTGTCAAGGCCTAGAGCTAAGATAGTTTGTTATGAGAAAATAGTCTAAATCCCTTTATCCGACGGAGAAATTTTAGAAGTTCATGGAGAACATCCGAAAGGAAAACTAAAATAGTTGAAGACAGTGAAAGCAAGTGAGCTGAAACTCGAAGATATCCCTAATGTACGTAACTTTCCTAGCGTGTTTCCAGAAGATCTACAAGGTTTACCCTCATTTCGTGAAGTTGAATTTCCCATAGATCTTGTCCCTGAAGCCATGCCTATTGCAAAATCACCTTATCGTTTGGCACCTACAGAAATGCAAGAACTGTCCAACCAACTTAAAGAGCTCCAAGAAAAAGGTTTCATATGACCTAGCTCTTCACCTTGGGGAGCCCAGTCTAGTTTGTTAAAAAGAAGGATGGTTCGTTCCGTATCTGTATGGACTATCGAGAGCTGAACAAGCTAACTATCAAGAACCGCTACCCTCTTCCTAGGATCGATGACCTGTTCAATCAACTGCAAGAGTCATGGTATTTTTCAAAAATAGACCTTTGATCTGGCTATCATCAGTTGAGAGTACGTAAAAAGTTATTCCCAAAACCGCATTCAGGACGAGGTACGAACATTTTAAGTTCAAGGTCATGCCTTTTGTTTTGACTAATGCTCCTACGGTATTCATGGACCTTATGAATCGCGTATGTAAGCCTTATCTTGTCAAGTTTTTCATCGTCTTCATTGACGACATCCTGATTTATTCGAAGTCTAAAGAGGAGCACGAAGTTCATCTGGAGTTGCTTGAAAAAGAGAAATTGTTCAGGAGATTTTCGAAATACGAATTCTGGCTACAAGAGGTTCATTTTCTCAGAAATGTAGTGAACAGTGAAGGTATACATGTGGATCCCAGCAAAATTAAAGCAGTGAAAAATTGGAAACCCCCGAAGACCCCAACCGAGATCCGTTCATTCTTAGGATTGGCAGGATATTATAGGTGATTTATCGCAAATTTCTCTAAGATTGCAAAACCTCTCACCCTGTTGACTCAGAAAAGCAAGAAGTTCGAGTGGGGTGATAAGCAAGAGAACGCCTTTCAGACACTAAAGTACATGTTGTGTGATGCTTCTATTCTAGCACTTCCTGAGGGCACAAATGATTTTATAGTTTACTGTGACGCCTCGAACCAAGGTTTTGGTTGCATTTTGATGCAGAGGAACAAGGTAATTGCATACGCATCGAGACAACTCAAAATCCATGAGAAGAAGTACACCACTCATGATTTTGAGTTGGGCGCTGTAGTATTTTCTCTCAAAACCTAGAGACACTATTTGTATGGAACAAGAAGCGTGATCTACACCGATCATAAGAGCCTTCAGCACATTTTTGATAAGAAATAATTAAACATGCGTCAGAGACGATGGATGGAACTTTTTAGCGATTATGACTGCGAGATTCGCTACCACCCAGGTAAAGCGAACGTAGTAGCTGATGCATTGAGCAGAAAGGAACGGATGAAACCAAGACGTGCTCGAGCTATTAGCATGACAATTCACACTAGCAATAAGGCTAGGATGCTGGAAGCTCAGAGCGAAGCTTCCAAAGGCGTCCACACTCCAACAGAAATGTTGAAAGGATTGGACAAACAGTTTGAGAGAAAAGAAGATGGCGGATTATATCTTGCTGAACCAATTTGGGTGCCAGTTTATGGCAATTTAAGAACTTTGATAATGAATGAAGCCTATGCTACTAGGTACTTCATACATCCTGGAGCGGACAAGATGTACTATGATCTTCGAGGCTTATATTGGTGGCCCAGAATGAAGAAGGACATTGCTATGTATGTTAGTAAGTGCTTGACTTGCTCTAAAGTCAAAGCAGAACACCAGAAACCCTCAGGATTGCTCCAACAGCCAAAGATTCCCGAGTGGGAATGGTAGAACATCACTATGGACTTCATAGTGAAATTACTGAGAACCAGTCGCGGACATGACGCGATTTGGGTCATAGTCGATCAACTAACCAAATCTGCGCATTTCTTAGCTGTCCGTGAAGATTACAAGACAGAAAAGTTGGCAAGATTGTACATCAACGAGATCGTAGCAAGGTACGATGTGCCTGTGTCAATTATATCTGATCGTGACAGTCATTTCACATCATGATTTTGTCAATCGCTACGGAAAGCATTAGGAATGCAACTGGATTTTAGTATTACTTACCATCCCCAGACCGATGGTCAGAGTGAGCATACCATTCAAACTTTAGAAGATATGCTTAGGGCTTGCGCAATATATTTTGGTGGTAACTGGGATACTCATCTACCATTAGTAGAATTCTCGTACAACAACAGTTCCCACACGAGCGTGAAATGTGCTCTGATTGAATCTTTGTATGGAAGTAAATGTCGAACACCCATAGCTTGGGCAGAGGTAGGAGAAAGCCAGCTAATTGGACCAAAGATTGTCCAGGAGACTACCGACAAGATTGTTCAAATAAAGGAAAGATTGGAGGCTGCACGAGATCGTCAGAAGAGCTACGCCGACAATCGACGAAAGCCGTTAGAGTTTAGTATCGGTGATAAAGTACTACTTAAAGTGTCGCCTTGGAAAGGTGTGGTACGTTTCGGTAAGAGAATCAAGCTTTCACTGAGATATGTAGGACCGTTCGAGGTTGTCGAGCGAGTGGGTCCTGTTGCTTATCGTTTGCGTCTACGTAAGAACTTCTAGGCATTCATGACACATTCCACGTGTCAAACCTGAAGAAATGCCTAGCTGACATATACTTGCACGTACCACTAGAAAAAATCAAGATCGACGACAAACTACGTTTTGTGGAAGAACCTATTAAAATTATGGACTGTAAGGTAAAGAAGCTTAAACGAAGTTGGATTCCTATTGTGAAAGTTCGCTGGAACTCCCGACGAGGGCCAAAATTTACTTGGGAACGAGAAGACGAGATGAAGCGCAAGTATCTGTATCTATTCGCGAGCGCTAAACCTTAGGACAGACGAATGGAACTTCGGGACGCAATTCCTTTTAACGGGGGAAAACTGTGACATCCGTCAATTTTTAGGCCAGTAACCAAAAGCAAACATATGATAATTGACTCTTCTAATTAATTATGGAGTCACTTTTATGTGGTCATACTATTTTTAGCATTTAACACTTGTTTTACTAGGAACCCTAGCAATACGAACGCACCTTTGACCTAACGATCCTATTTAACGGTCCTAACGACCAACGATATGCTCAAATAACATTATAACAATGTAAAAACACATGGGAAAACATAATTTAACAAAATCATAAGCTATCTCAAAATTTACGTTTTCTATGACATTTTACGTATTTACTGAATGTTCACAACTTATACAAATTAACTTATATCAATTAAATGATACTTGCACTATATATATAAAAAATACATAGAAACCTTCCTCCCCCTCTATGTGGCCGACCAACCTTCACCATAAACCAATAGGAGAACATGCAATTCCATACCATCAAACTTGGTCTCCTTTATAAACTTAAAAACCATTTTTTTTCTCATTCTAGATCTAAGAAAAACAAAATTTTCTCTCCTCCTTGGTCTTCTTGCTGCTGTCGTCTCCTAACCACCATAAAAACACCATCATCTTTAATTTTTGGGAGCAAGATGAAAGGTAAAAATCATGGTACAAGATGACTAGTATGTCTCTTGTACCAAAACTCTTCAAAAATGAGGTTTTCTTGACTTTTCTTGCATATTTAAGCTTACTTTTGTAAAAACCTTTATGGGTAAATTATTTTTATGATAGAAAACTCTTAAATAAGTAATAATGATGTACAAAAACGTTAGGTTATGCATTTTTATTTTTGCTACAAGATCTATGCAAGACAAGTAACATAAAGTCTTTGATTTTCAAAAGTATTGGCACATCTTGTAAGTTTGTGTGTAAAAGAGCCTTTTTATCCATGAACCCACTGAGATTTTTAGATTAAAATGATGTTAAGACTTGTATAATATGATTGTGGGAGTTGATTGGGTCATTTTTCATGTTAGGTTATTGCTTTGACTTGATTAAGGCAAAGTTATTTTTCAAAAAGCCCATATTTTATTTTTGGGTCATATTGATTGGAGCATAAGTTGATGATAAATAAACATTTTGACATGATTCATAAGCCGAGAATTAAGTGCTTTGAGTCTAGTTTCCATAAATATAAGCCTTTTAAAAATATGAGGTCGTTGGGTTAGTGGAAGTTGCAAAATGGTGAAAGGTGTCAAAACTGCCCAAAAATCTCTTTTCTACCCTTGTACTAAAATGACCATAAATCATGAACCACGATGAATCTATCATTAAAACTAATTTGGGAGACACTTGTAAGGGTTATTTAGAGTCTTCCATTGGCCTAACTCATATAACCTTAATTTAGTCCCTCTGATCATTCAAATACTTTGGTATATCCAGATTTGGTTATTTTTAGAGTCGGGTATAAATGGTCGAGTATAAGTCCTTAATAAATTTTGGGAAAATTTATGGACACACCTAAAACATGGGATTTTGACTTGGAGTGGTAGATTGATCAGAAGTTTTGGTTAACTTGGTCAAATAAATACTTATAGTGACGGGAAATTTGGGGCAAATTAGTAGAAATTATGCTTTGTGATAAAAGTGACCTTGGAAGAAAATATGAAAACAAGACTTAACAAATGAACCTTAATATTGTCCGAGCATATTGTATAGGATCTAATTAGGTATATTTACTTGCCTTAGGTTGCGAGTAGAAGGTTGCGTATTCGTTTGGGTTGCCTACTTAGTGTGGTTTGCCGAGAAGTTCTATTGTCGTTCTAACTTTTAAGGTGAGTTCTCACAGCCCCTCTTTTACATGATTTTAAATGCGTTGGGGTGAAAAGCATGACATGTCTATTAATTTACTATGCTTGTACTTTTATGTGTTTAAACTTTCAAGCATACTTGAACTTATTAAACTTGATTTGCACTTGTTGAACTTGGAAAACGTGTTGAACTTGAACTTGATATGTATGTTGTTGTATGCTTGGAACCCGCCACTACTTTTAGCTCACTATATCCTCCTTAACGGGATGATACGTTAGTACTTATGGATAGCGCTATTAGGAGATTTGCCCCTCCTCACTCTGACCATAAACGGGGTGCATAGTACTAGGACATATGGTATTATGATTTGGATCGGGGGCAACGCCTACCCATATTGTGTTGTGATTTGGAATTGGAAGGCTGAATGTATTTAAGTAGTGCCTCACATAAACACTATAGCATACATATATTGATTTGCGTTACATTACTTTGGTAACGAGGACTGTCTTGAAAACTTGAATCATTTTGGATTCACAACTTACTTGGGAAACTTGTTATGGATTTGGTAAAAATGGAATTTGGGCATCTACTCTTTATAAAATATTTTGTGTACATAATCCTGTGAGCTCACCAACTATTTTTAATAGTTGACCCTTTTTATCATGCTTTTCAGGTGACGTTCCTAAAGTGGAAAATTAGCTTGATTGTATTTGAACCTGTTCAAGATGTCTGCTTTCTTCCAAGTTATTGTCTTTTGGATGATCCATGTTCGGAAGAAAAACAACTATGTTGACTTTTGTACTTTTAAACTTGTACTTTGAAGTGTTGTAATTCGGATATCTTTCTTTTATTTTAATTCATGTATGATGTTTTGTCTATCATCTTATGTGATGTTTATTAATATGTTATACCTCGCGTTTTCGCCTTGGTGAGGTGTGACAGATTTCCTCCATTTCCTCCAACCATCTGCAATTGATTATCTTGACCCAAATTCATACCCGGCTGAGCAATCTGCCTATTTTGAGGGTTGGATGAAATTCTCTGGTTGTTGTTGGTTGGTGTAAAGTAGTTTAGTTTGAATGCCTTGGACATTAGAACAAGTACAATGTTCATCGTAGCTGTGGGCTCTGTAATGTCTTCAGGATTTGGCATAGGTTGTTGTATGTAGGTACTTATTGATGGTAGATCTGGATGAAACACTGAATAATTAAAGGGATTGTTGGAATTTGCCATGAGTGCTAAAGGATCTTGTGTTTTTGCAAGTCGTTCTGCTCTTAGATGTACCACCCCCAAAAATGGGTCACAGCGGAATATGTTTCCGGGGGCATTACTTCATAATACCATTGCACAAGTCATGAGAGAACGACCTCTAAGTGTCGTTTGAAAAGTAATCTTGTATTGTTTAGACTCCAATGCACATCAAGCTAGCACCTAGCACTTAAGTACCTAAGAAAACATGTTTTAAAACGTCAACAATAATGTTGGTGAATTTATAGGTTTATAAATTAAATGAGGCGGATAACAAGATTTCCCTGTAATAGAGTAGCAATTACAATATCACAAAAATATATTACGAAATGCACTAAGATCATGACACTGAAGCTCAACAATGTGTGTATCAACTACATATAAACGATGGTGCCCAATGTAGATGTTTAACCCGTAACATCTATGAGTCCGACATGGTATGCGTTCGTCGTTTCGTTCAACCGGAATACTAGCAAGTGCTACTTGCCCGAACGGGGATGTTAATTCCCAAATAGATCTATTCATAACATTCACGCTTACAATCCAGTAATTAACAGTTCATGATGATGGGCATAGTGTGTTATAGCTACTTAGGCAAACTCGTAATATTTGAATTTAAAATGTACTTGCATCCATTTTGTAAAACAAACATGATCTCATCCCCGAGATTTGATAAATGATTGAAAAGTATAAGATGAGGACTATAAACTCACCTTAATGAGGTAGCAATAAATATGAAGCGAGCAAGGTAAATGGTGCACGCGAAAACAATGCAAAACTCTATCCGCTACCTAAATGAATAGTACGCATATTACTAATCATGTAATGTACTACAATGTATGCAATCTTGTCCTTAGTATTGTGCTTGAGTTTGGGAAATATTACTTGTTTAAAATGTGGTTATTCATGAAAATTGGTCAAATGTATCGGGTAATAATCTCTTACCATTAAACATGTAAATTACGATATCAAACATTTTAGAAACTAGGTTGTAAGTAAGGGTGAGTAGAAGAAACCGAAAAAACCAAAACCGAACCGAAAATCAAAAAAACCAAACTGAAAAAACAGACCGAAACTAAAAACAAATGGTTCGGTTTTTAATTTTTCAAAAACCGAAAAATTTCGGTTCGTTTTTGGTTTTTGTTCAAAAACCGAACCGTAAAAACCAAACCGAACCGAACCACCCCAGTTTTATAATAATATATAATTAATATAATATAAATAAATAAATGATAACTAAAAATTTTAAATTCATATTTATTTTATGGATGAAATTATTATAATATATATTATCTTAATGTTTATATATATGTTTGTCGTGTACGTGTGTTTACTTGACAATATATTGTTACAATGACAATGATCATACTATGTGTATTTTCACATGTATGTGTATGTCTCTCATTTATATGTGTATAATTGTAAAAATTTGTGTAAACATTATTAGGCTCATATTGACAAAAAAAAATTTAAAAAATAACAAATTTTCTACGTAAAACAAGTTTATTAATATAAATTAGCAAAAACCAATTAAAACGGATTGAAACCGAAAAAACCGAAAAACCGAACCGCAAAAACCGAGAAACCGAAAAAACCGAACCGCAAAAACCGAGCGGTTTCGATTTTAGCCAAAAACCGACCTAAACCGAACCGTGCACACCCCTAGTTGTAAGTACTTTACTAGTTAATTCAATCGACACTTGGTTTGGTCTCTAAACGTGTTAAATAAGTGCTCGAAGTTATAACAAAATAAATTTAAAAATTAAGTTTTATTTATAAAATTCGGGGGACAAATGCAGAATTTTACAATCAAATTCTGGACTCGTTACTTAATGAAATTACAAACAAAAAGATGTTTTGAAAACTAGGTCATGTCGTCTATAACTTTCGTTATTTAAGTTTTATCTAAAAATATCGTTTAATATGTAAAAAACGTAGCCAAAGGGAGGGGTGTCGCGACCCTATGGGCTAACAGTTTTAACTGTTGACATATGGGACATCAGTATTAACTTTAAGCTTAGTTTTCGGATTCGTTACGCAACCTTATGACAAACTAAAAATAAATTTGTAAACTAGGCCAGGAGTACTACAATTCTCCTTTTATAAGTTTCATGGTTAAAGGTCGATAGCTAGGTCAAAAACTAGTGCAAAGGGAGGGGAGTCGCGACTGCCAACAGTTTTAACTGTTGTGTACACGACAGCAGTACTAACTTTAGTCCCTATTTTCGAGTTCGTTTCTTAATCATTTTCCGCGATTCAAGTTGCTAAATGAAGCCTACCATGTCGACTATAAAACGCCCCTAATTGTTGACCCTATGTCTAAGTCTAAGTGGGTCAGAACAAGGCCTAAAGTCGACCCAACAGGGCAGTTTTCATACATAAAATAACAGATTTGTAGGTCTATTTCCCGCTTCGTAATAAAGTGTCAAAAGCTCATATTTTGCATGAACGTTACTCCTATACTACGTTAACGAATGATAAGTTCAGAAATCCCATTGGTCACGTTTGTATACGGGTTTCTCAATGAACCCGTATACATCAGAAGGTTTACAAAAGAAAATGTTTTGCTTTTAAACTTGCAATTTGGCTAACCATGTTTAAGTATATATATTTCGTTACAAAAAGGTCTAGCACACGGTTACCTAACAACATATGACCAAGGGTTTCTTCTAATTATAAGTTAAAAAAAATTAGTTTCTTGTTTCAGTTACAGACATAAACGAACATGCATGTTTTTGTTTTACAAGAAGTTTACAATTAGGTAGTGTGTTCTTATCTTTTAAACAAAACGTTCTCAAGCACAATTAAACCAAGGACGAATGCATGTAAATAAAGAGGAATTAGTGTGACTCACAAAGCTGGAAGAAAACCCGGATAAGGACTTGAACTCAAGTGAAAACCCTAATTTCTTAAACTATAACCCAAGCTTCCAATTACTTGAATACCCAAAACCTTGCACTTATTGTTCTTGTTTCCTACTGTGCGTGAACCAGAGAAAGAGAAAGAGTGATATACTTTTGTTTTGTCAAAGTTAGTATGAGTGTCTAGTATATATAAAGACTAATCAAGGCATGGTTCGAATGGTTTTTCTTTGTCACATGCTAATGTATGCACAATTTTGGCCATGGGTATTCTTTAAGGCACTATGGTCGATCAAGCAAGGCAAGAATAGGGAAGGAGCATGTGACTTTTGCTTGGTTCATGGTGCTTAAACATAGAAAGGGTGGTAGCGAAATTCAAAGGAAAAAGGTGTATGTTTCATTTCCTCTTTTGGTTTCTCCCTTTTGACCGATTGAAGACACAAGAGGGGGGTGGAATATTTGAATTTTTTTGAATTTATAAGAGTGCTTAAACAAGTTTCTTGTTTTCTTGACTCCTTGTGGTTGCTGAATATATATGGAGAAAAGAGAAGGAAAAGATGTATTTTATTTGTTTGAGAGGAAACACTAGTTCTACACTTTCATTTGTATGAATACATTGAGAAATAATGGTTCTCTTAGGAATATTTATGAGGTTGTCGTATGGAGTAGAGAAAGAAAAATGATTTGAGTATTTGTTTATAGATGGGTGACTAACTTATCTATACAAGGCTTGATTCTAATCTTTCTTTTGATATCACAAGACATTGTATACACATTTAAGGAAGTATGGTTGCTTGTGTCCCATAATATTCGGTCCATGCACAAAAGAAGTGAAGGGAGTCATGTGACCATAGCTTGTGCTTTTGAGGTTTGAGACTTGAAGTGGATAAATGTGAATTCAAGGTGGTAAAGTATGCTTTTGGTTTTTCTCTTTTTGTTGCTTGTTTAGCCGTCCATATGGAGAAGGGAAGGAGGGAATATTTGGAATTTTTGTCAAGATTCTTATAAGTATAATAATGTATTATTTAGGGTATTAGGGGTATTGGGCATATTGTACATGCGTGCAAGTGCAAAAAATGTAAGTATACGTAAACGTTTTAAGTAAACTTGTAAAATAAGATGTGTAGATTTATAAATTATGTTCATAAAAGTCATATACTACATATTTATCGTAAACTCGTATTTTTTTAATGTCGGTTTACGTTTAATGTTGTTTTTCGGTTTACGCGATTTTACTTAACGATTATAATTAAAAGTAAACACGTAAAATTTCAAAGTAAATAGTTAAATATTTATTGACGTAAGTGACGAGAAAATGTGGATTGTTACAGTTAGGCCTTAGAAAACCAGCTTTTGTCTGTATCGCTGTTGATATGTCTAGGGAAACATGATTGTGTAGAAAGGATACCTGGTTGATCCACTCTTAATATATTTCACATGCACTTAGTGTACCCTTAGGGGCCTTGTAATAGTCTTCATACTACCTTATTTATGTGTTGCTCTAACAGAATACTAAGTAGATGGCGGGTTCGTATAATTGGTTCATGACTTAGGAAATAATTACATAGATCATCACAAGTGTGA
>BQNB010190924.1:0-11740 GCA_026074375.1 Tanacetum coccineum | reverse complement strand
CACTTACACCATCTTATAGAATCATGCCGAATAATTCAAACACAACTTTAACCTGTCACCTCGCAACATTTCATCTTTGAAACACAACTTTTAGAACTAGACTAATCTTATTACTCATCTGATTTTGAAGATAATGCCACCAAAGAGAACCACCACCCCCTATGACTGATGAGGCCATTAAAGCACTAATAGCCCAAGGAGTTGCCGATGTGTTGGCTGAGTATGAAGCTAACAGAGGCAGCGGTAATGGTGATGATAGTCACAATTCCATAACTGGTGGAAGAAGACAAGTGCCTACTACTCGTGAATGCACCTACATTGATTTCCTGAAATGCCAACCCCTTAATTTAAAGGGTACTGAATCAGTCTTAGGTTTGACTCAATGGTTTGAGAAAATGGAATCCGTATTCTACATAAGCAACTACACAGTTGCGTGCCTAATGAAGTTTGCTACATGAACTCTTCTTGGAAATGCACTAACGTGGTGGAACTCCCACGTTAAGACTGTTAGTTATGACGCTGCATAAGAATGACATTGAAAACACTGAAGAAAATGATGACTGACAAGTATTGTCCAAGAGGCGAGATCAAGAAGCTAGAGATTGAATTGTGGAACCTGAAGGTTAAAGGTAATGATGTGGTAAACTATACCCAACGTTTCCAAGAGTTGGCACTGATGTGTGGGAGAATGTTTCCCGAAGAATCTGATGAGGTTGAGAAGTATGTTAGGGGACTTTTCGACACGATTCAGGGAAGTGTGATGGCATCTAAGCAAAAAACAATGCAAGATGCAATTAAGTTTGCTACTGAACTGATGGATCAGAAGATCCGTACATTTGCTGAAAGACAAGCTAAGAACAAAAGGAAACTTAATAACAACAACCAAGCTCAACAACAACCTCCCAAGAAGCAAAATGTGGCAAAGGCTTATTCGGATGGGTCTAGTGAGAAGAAGGAGTATGCTGGGACTCTACCGTGGTGCAACAAGTGTAAGTTTCACCATAATGGTCTGTGCATTATAAAGGGCGCAAACTGTAAGAGGGTCGGTCATTTGACCCAGGACTGTAGGAGTCCTGCTCCTACTAATAATCAGAGAACCCTCACCTGCTATGAATGTAGGAATTGTCACACCCCCAGACGGGGCCTGGACGGAAACTGAATCGGAACCATGGAAACTAAGATGGAGGTACTAAAGTACGAGGAATGGTGTATGCCTTAGGAGGAGGAGAAACCGATCAAGATCTTAACAACATGGAGGATGATATCAATGCTTAGACTCTATTTCTTTAGGCATCCTCGTTGTATTTTCTCTTAAATTCCCATTGTACTGTATGAATGATTTCAAATTATCTATCAACTAATATGTTGTGAAAATTTTGCCAAATTTACTTTAATTCTCTATTTTACAAGCCACTGACAAAACACCCCATTAACCTTAGTTTCTCAAATAGCTGAAATTAATCAGCTCCCTTGTTCTTCTGATCATCAGCGGTTTCTTATCAGGGGACCGTTGACTGATTTGCTCAGGGGTTGATACAACTTCAATGACTCGCTCAGCTTCCGATTGCAATTCAGCTTAGGGGGTCAAGTCAGTGGTATGGTTCAGCTTAGCAAAACTGAAAATGCACCAGCTGATATTGTATCAGCCCCCTGACCCTTTTTATCAATATAAAACTCCAGTCACCCCTGATTTTAATCCCAATATCAGGTTGTCTAAGGCAACCTCTGATCGTATCCACACTCCCTTAAGTCATATACCATTCTTATTAGTTGACTCGTATACCTTGTCATTTCCTTAAGTCACTGATGAACTTTTGATATCACTGATATGTGAGAAATCACATATTCTTATTATATCCAAAATGACCCTTAAATGATCAAAATGTGCACAAATATGCTTGTATTTGTGTATTTTGTTGTTTGTGAATGTGTAGGTACGGATATGCAAAAATCACAAGAAAACGGTCAAAACTGGACAAACACGGACACGGGAACGGATAGAGTGCACAAGAGCCGGAAGTTTCTAGCAAAAGGTCATCAAAAGTCAACCCTTGGTCAACCATTGGTCAACTCACAAAAAACAAAATACCCAAAATTCCCTTATTGTTAACTCATTTTCATCAAAAGTCCCTAAATCCTAACACCGTTATCTCCTTTTTATTAAAGAGATAACGATCGTTATCTCTTATAATTATAAAACCATTTAACCAAACCTGTGGCCCAATTCCTTTTTACCTAGGCCCAAGTCAACAACCCAAACCCCTAGGTCAAACAAAGTTATAAAAAGAAAAGAAAAGGCGCGGGAAAGGTCGTTTTATTGTTCATCATCATCTTCATTTTTACCTGCATCAAAAACAAAGGGTAAATCTCAATTGACATAGCCAAAAGAAGATTCCATGTACTATGTGTCATCTCAGCAAAGAAAACGCCATCCCTAGATTTTGATTGGCCAAGACCCTCAAGGGAATGACACGCGGGATCCTAAAGAAACACACAAGGAATGGATTTTTACGCTAAATCCTTTGTTAAAGAAGCACAAAGCCTCTGACACAAGGAATGCCATGCTGGCAATCCGTGTGCACACTTATTGATCAAACGGCCTAGAATGAGGATCCAATGATTGCAAGAAATGGACGTATGAGATTAAAAAGATCAAGAGGAGCGTTTGAGACCTGGAAGCTTCTTCTCAAGCCTATAAATAAAAGGGGCACCCTCACTCACAAAGGGGGATCTTATCTTTATCTTTTTAGTAGTAATTTTTAGCAGCTTAGTGTAGCTTTTAAATTAGCAAATGTAATTTTCAATTTAATGTTTTCAGTCATTGTAATCTCCTTTTCAAGTTGTAATCAGTTTTCTATTAATAAAAGTTAAAGTTTACTCATAATTCAATTGTCCTTTCATAATTTACCTTTATGCAAAATGTTTAAATAAGCTCTCTTTTGTTCACTTAAGCTCAATAAGCTCTTAAATCTACTCATAAGCTAGCTGTTTACTCAGTAAAGCCATCAAAGCTTTACTGAGCTTTCCTCAAACAAATTCACCCCCTAAATTTACCTAGACTTTGAATAAGGACGATAAGCCAATTGTGGATGGGCTTATGGACTTACTGGCTTGTTTAAAACAAGCCAGAGCTTGTTGATTAGCTCTTAGAGCCTTATTATCCCTGTTTTGTGCAAAGGGATTAAGGTACATCTCATTTCTCTCTTTTAAGCTTACTTTATATGCTTATTGTTTGTCTGCTTATTCTACTGCTCAATATTAGCTTATTACTGATGTCATTAGCTTAATGTTGCTTATCGCTATTGTTGAATGCTTATTGTACTTAATTTGTAGTTTAAATTTCATTTTAATAGCTTTTGATATAAAACAGTTGAAAAAACCAAAAATAGTAGCATAGTGTCTTAGCTTATTATTCTGGCTTATTTGATTGCTTATATTTATTCATTAAGTTTGTTATAAGCTGTTTAACATCTGGTCTTTCAAGAGTTTTAGCTTAAATAGCTTTTATCAAGTTAAAAGTACTTAAACTGTTTTTAAAGGGGTGTTTGGTTTAACCTGTTTAATGGTTGAAAATGGGTCAAAACTTACTTTATGCTTTTGAGTCAGTTTAGATTTGTTAAAAGTAGTCATAAAAGTCATTTTATTTAAGTTTTTAAGTGTTAAATCTCAAAATAAAGGTTTTAAGGATTCATTGTTTGAATCTGTTAAGTGGTAGCTTATTTTAGTTGTTTATTAGATTGTGCTTTAACTTATTGTGTTTTTGAGTTGTTTTTTTGTTCATAAATGTGTTAAAAAGGATAGAATCAAAGCTCTAAAAACCTGCAAGTTTGTTTTGATTTTTTGCCAAAATTGTCAAAAAAAGTGCTAAGTGTTGAAAATTTGAGAAAATGCTTTTTCAAATGCTTATTGTTGCTTATTGTTAATTTTAAAATGCTTTTTGATTATTTATTATTGATCTTTGAGGTTCAAATTAAATCTGTTTGAAGGTCTGAGATCCATAAGGATCCATTTGTTTGCTTATTTTTAAGCTCAAAAGTGGCGGTTTGTTAAAATTCAAAAAAAGTTTTCCAAGTGTTGAAAAATGAACAAACATCTTTTTCATTAAGCTTTTTAAGGGCTTATTTGTGTTTCAAACTCCTCTTTTATTAATGATTATTGTAGCTTATTATTAGAGCTTTTCAGTGGTATAACTCTTTAAGCCATAAGGTTCCATCTTTGAGCTTATTTTTAAGCTCAAAAGTGCAACCCTTGATGTTTGTATGCAGTTTTTAGCTTAAGTGCTATTTGGCTTATTTGTGCTTATCTGCTTATTTTCCTAGCTTATTTAGGTTTAATATAGCTTATTAGGTTAGTTTAAGTCAATTTTAGCTTATTTCCTTAGGTTTAGAACTTATTTTTAGCTTATTTGCATATTAGCTTAAAATTTTTAAGTTTTTAAGCCTTTTAGTACTTCTGTCGTTTATAGCTTTTTCCAGCTTAATGTCCTTGCTTATTTTTGTTTGTTTTTTCTTATTAGGTTTAGTATTAAGCTTGTCTTAGCTTATTTGCCCTTGTGCTTTGCTTATTAGTTTAGAAATTGCCAAAACAGTTTAGCAATTTTGGTCCTAAGGGTAAAAAGCCCACTGTCACCTTTTAGAGCTTATTCTAGTGCTTATTTGTGGTTTATAAAAATAGTTGTTTTGCAAAAGTTGCTTATTTTTAAGTATTCTAAAAAGTTGCAAAAAAATGGCATTTAA
Source organism: Tanacetum coccineum (assembly GCA_026074375.1). Lineage (NCBI taxonomy): Eukaryota > Viridiplantae > Streptophyta > Magnoliopsida > Asterales > Asteraceae > Tanacetum > Tanacetum coccineum. Next base: position 7,004 of record BQNB010190924.1, on the reverse strand, counting down.
AAAGCATTAGGGAAGGTGGAAATCCCAAGTGAGCAAGGCTCGAACTCGGGACCTCAACACCCTCAACCCAACGCTTTACACCCAACACACTCAACCATTGTGCTACATTAGCTCATCCGTCATTCCTTGCACTTATTATTCTTTTATTACCTTTTTAGCCCATTAAGCTTATAGGCCTGTTTTGGCTTATTTCACAGCTTATTCGATAAGCTGTTTTCACGAGCTTATTTTTCTTAGATTCTATACTATTCAAGCTACTTTTCATAATTTTTTCAGAATTTTTATAAAACGTTTAGTATTTTTTATATTTAATTTTCTTTAAAATTGTTTTTAATTCATAAAAAATTATAAAAAAGTCAAAAAAATATAATTCTTTTTTAGAAAATTTTCTTTTAACATTTAGAACCTAGGAAAAATAGGTTTGCTTTCGTAGGGTTAAAATTGCAAAATTTCGATTTTTAAAGAACGGGATTGATTCCCGTTCATATTTTTAGTGATTTTTAGCTTAAAACTCTTTCGTTTTTGGTCTAGTTTTCTTTGCCTTAGCTTTTTAGTCAATTAAATCTTATAAAAACCAAAAAGATCATTGTAGGACTTAATTTTAATAATCTAGGGTTCTTAGGTCCCGTTTAGGATTCCCGATTTGCGTTTTTAGTTAAAATTTACTTTTCCGTATTGATTTCTTGTAGTTAGGTTTAATTGTCCCTTAATTTGCTCACTATTAGGATTTTTGAAAATAAATCTTCTTCGAACCAATTCAAGTCATTATCCAAATAACAAACGAAGTCTCAATTTCATAAGTCTTTGGGGAAAACGGCCCGATAATCACTTACCGGTTTCTTACGTTTTGATTCCTACCCGCATTTATTTTTATATATTATATTAGTATACGTTATAAGTCTATATTTATATATTATATATTATTAATAGGGTATAGTCAGAAATCGTCATTTCTGCGGCTTGCAAAAATGCAGTTTATTTTGCTTTGCGAATGTAGTTATCGGTTTTCCAATAGCTTTACCTACATGAAAATGACTTACGATTGATTACATGAGGCTGTGATTGGTCTGCAGGGGTGGGGGGAGGTTAGAACCTGAGATTTCTCCGAATCTTGCGGGGCAGGTTACTTACACTTTATAGCCATTGCGGGACGTATCCTTTTTTTCGGTCCCCTTCCCTATCCAAGCCTCATATATAATGTCTTATCTTTGTTTTTTTCAGAAAGCTAAGATGATATGATCACAGGAAGAAAAGAAGGTTATTCCAAGAATACATATTCTAGATGATCAGGGAGTTGTTTGAGTTTAATATCCGTAGGAGGTTCTTCAAGAGATGTCTTGATTTTATAATCGGTATCGAAGGTGATTTTTTTGATGGTTGGTTCTTCATTATCTGATTCAATGTCTTCTTCAACAGTCATTGCATAAACTCATCAAATTCAGCAAATAGTTTTTCTTTGAGAGGAGTTCCCTCGATGGAATAAAGGATTCTACTACCTTCATCGAGAAAAGCATCAAAATCTTCTTTTAAGATTTCATCAATAACGTCAATGCTAAAACATGTATCATCGTTAGAATAGGAATGTTTCATCGCGGAATCAATCAAGAAAGTCATTCGTTCGGTGCCAACTCCAAGATTGAGTTGTTTTTGTTTTACTTGAATTACTACATCAACATTACAGAGAAAAGGTCGTCCTAATATAAATGGAACTTTATTGTCTTCTTTTATTTCGAGGATAACAAAATCCACAGGAAAAGTAAATTTACCAACTTCTATAAGCATATTTTCAGCTATTCTAATAGCGTATTGAAATGATTAGTCAGCTAATCTCACGCTCATTTTAGTTAGTTTGAGAGTTTCGAGAGAAAGTTTTACATATAGAGAATATGGCATAAGATTAATGCTAGCACCAAGGTCGGCTAAAGCATTACATGAGAAAGTTTTGCTAAAGGTACATGGAATAAGGAAACTTCTAGGGTCTCCGAGTTTAGGTGGAACTTTATTTTGGATCATAGTTGAACTTTCATCGCTAAGGAAAGCGGATGAGATTTGTTCGAGTTTGTGCTTGTTGCTAACAATTTCTTTAAGAAATTTGCCATAGTTGGGCATCCGTGCTAATACATCGACAAAAGGTGCATTGATTCGAATGGCTCGAATCATATCAAGGAATTTTCCATATTGGGCTTCCATTTTCTCTTTTGAAGACGTTAAGGATATGGGATTTTTGGTTTGTAAGGCTTGGGAATTAGAGTTTCTTGGACTGGTTTTTGAGTTTGGGGTTTAGGTGTTGGTGTTCATTCTTCTACGTATTTAAAGTGCTGCAACTTCGGTGTTGTTTGGGCGTAGGCTAAGAGTCTGGGATAGCTCTCCATATAGTAATGCGTATAGGTGGAACAAATAGGATCACTAATAACGTCCTGCTTACCTGATTGAACTGGTTGTACCATAGAAGGTAGTGGCTTGGTACTAACTAATAAGTTCTTATCAAAGGTATAGTTTGGATTGTGGACTACCACCTAACACAAATTACCGTTAAGCAGTAAGTGGGTAAAGTCTCTATGAGCTAGGGTTCGTTTGACATACACGGTGTCGTCCTCTAGATGAATTATAATTAATATATAAGGATGCTTTATGCGGATGCTTTAATTGTGACAGAGTTAATGTGTCTAGGTCTTAGGAAGAAGTCTCGCCTAAGTCTTAAGAATGACATGCCACCTTGAGAGAAGAAATCATTGCACTAAATAAACAAACCAACGTTCTAATTGGATTAATAATGGTTAATACAATTTTCTATCATTAGGCTCGACCGCTCTTTCATCTTTTGTTAATTAGCTTGCGTGGGTAAAAGTGCCTTGAATTGATTATAATCACCGGCCAACCTGTGCCAGTCTCTCAGGCTGAAACCCCCTTTTTACCTGTTAGAATTAGGATTAGAACTAACATAGGTTTAGCATAGGTTTGACTTAGATTAGAATTAACATAGATTAGATAACCAAAATATAAATAAATTGATAGATTTAACCTCGCTTCAAGTGTTCGACACCCTACTTACCACGAGTCTACCACCGACCGGTTACACTGTCCGCTAAAGTGTTGTTTTTGGTTAAGTCGACAAAATATAAATTTAAAACTTAAAACATCAAAAATATACACCACACAACGACACATAAAGTTTTTGGCGCCGTTGCCAGGGAGTGAAAATTAATCTTGATTTTTATTTTATGTTTTAGTTTTTTAGATTAGATCTAACCCTTAGGAGTAGTGTAATTTAAATTAGTGTATATTCTTGTATATTCTATAAATTCATTATATTTTTGTTATTTTAATTGTTTGCGTGTATATTTGTGTGTTTGATTGTTTGCGTATTTAATTATTTTGCTAATACAGTGTTATGGTCAATAGCTGAATACGGCGTATCCACCACCATCGGATACGGCGTATCTAACTTTCTGTCTAATACAGTGTATTGATTCAACCGATTAATACGGCGTATCCACTTCCTTTGGATACGGCGTATCGATCATCTGGAACAGAAACAGAATCTTTGTTTCCCTGTTTGATTTTCGTGTTAAAATCTTTTCTATCTTTCTTCAGAGAAAATCCTACTGATTGTTTATCCCTTGTTTCAGGTAGTGCATGACAAGGAGTTCAACTAACGAACTATTCACACTGGTATGTGTTTAATTACACATACCTTTTACCTTTAAAAACGAGCTAAAATAACCAAAAACGGACTTAAAATGCCAAATATACGCTTGTTTTGCTAATTGTATTGTGCAGGAACGGATATTTAAGAAAAGGACGAAAAACGAAGCCAAAACGATAAAACCGAACACGAAATGGAAAAGCAGGAGAAAAGACAAAGTCAAAGTCCAAGCCCAAGCCTGAAAGTCAACCCAAGTCAACCCCGACAAATCCAAAAGTCAACATGTGAAGAAAAATAAGTTTGAGGGTTAAAATTGCTAAATCCCTAAACTTATATTTAAAGAAGAAAAGGAAGGAAATGAAGACAAGGGCCCAAGCTGCCAATTTGGCAAAGTTATACCACAAGGGGCAAAACTGCCAAGTCCCCTAAGTTATAACACCCAAGGACGTACGGTGCAAAGGGTTATGTAACCCTTGGGGGGTTATATTGCCAAGTCCCCAAATTTGCAAAGACACAAGGACTAAGGGTGCAAACACCCTTAACACTATGGAGGACCAAACTTGCCAATCTCCCTAACTTTCACTCTGTCTTCCCCAAACAAATTTTCCCGCCATAGCCAAATCCCAAAACCCAAAGCCTGTGAACCCTTTCCCTCTCCCCAACACACTCAATCTCTTTTTACCCAATTAACCAGGGTGTTTTAACATCCCCCCCTCCACTAAACCTTCCCAGCTACAAATTTGCCATGTTGGCAATCCATAAATCCACCACATTCGATCAAGGGTTCGGATCAAAGGTTTGGGCATCAAGAAAAATGGAGGGCCAGGATTTACTTGTGTTCACTCTCTCACAACAAACACACTCTCTTTTTGTGTCTACAAACAAGCACAACAGCAAGAGACGAATTCCAAGAAGAACCCTAGTCATTTTTACTATATAAAGCATTGTAAAGCCATTAAGGCAAGAGTAGTTTTTTTTAAGTAGTTAGCAAGTTTAATTTTCAGTTTGTAATTTCCCTTATTTTTTAAGCATTTTCTTTTGAGTTTTAAAAATTCAGCTTTAAGCACTTGTACTTTGTATCTTTCAGCTTGTACTTTGCCATTTTAAGTAATAAAACTCAGTTCTTAAGTTTCAATTGTTTTTCCTTTCAAAATTAAGCTGTTTTTACTCAATAAGCTCTCATAAGCTCTTTTGAGCTTATACTTGTTAAAAAGCTCAAATTCAATCAAAAGCTTGTTTTAAGTCATTCAATTACTTGTTTTGTTCATTTTATATCAAAACATGATCACTTGAGGTCATTTGATTAATTTTGGAAGCTTTTGGAGTAAATAAGCTAATATAGCTTATTGAGCTTATAGCTCAGGTTTTAGAGGCTAGGAGCCATTAGGTTCATGATTTTAAGCCACTCACTCAACAAGAGTGGCTAAGTGCTGAGACTACAATTTCAGGTTTTATTTTCTTAATTTCATAAGTAGAATTTGAGCTTAATCAATTTGCTTATTCTTAACTTTGTGTGTGCTAAATCATGATCAATTTTGTTTAGTTTGTTTAGATATGCAATTGTTTTAAAGTTTTTATAGTTAGAATACATTAAATAGTAGTTTCCTTTAATTCTGCCATATTTAGTATTAATAAGCTAGGAGAGAAAGTAGCTTATTTCTATAAATAAGCTGTTAGTTTAAGTGTTAAAATAGCTTTAATAGGTTAGTTTAAGGAAGAGTAGATAAAAAGTTTTAATAAGTTTAGAGTTAAAATAGGATTTGAGTGTACTTAAGTTTTAACAGCAGTAGTAAAGGAGTGTTTGGTTTAAAGTGTTTTTGACCTTTTAAAGTCAACAGCATCCTGTCAATTCCTTTGATACATTTGAGTTTATTAAAGTGAACAAGTTCTAAAAAGGTTTTAAGAATTAGTTAGTAGAATTACAAAGTTTAGGGCTTAAACACTTCTTCCTAGCACCAGGGCAATTTTCAGTTAGAGTAATTTTAGATTTTAGAGTTTCATAAGCATTTTAGAGATCACATTTAGTCAATATAGGTTGAGATACATTTAGTTAACTTGTGTATGAGTTTTGAAGAAGAAGTTTAGCCTGCATTTGAGCATTTAGCCAAGTGCATCAGCATTAGCATCAGCAGCAACAGTTAATGTTGCTGTTGCTTATAATCTTTTAAGCTACTTTTTAGATTTCATAGTTAAGAGTTAGGATTTAGTTTTTAGCATCTCAATAGTTTTCCATTAGCTTATTACATTTCATCACTTAAGTTTCATTTTAAAGCTTTTAGTTTAGCTTAATTTTCCTTACAAAAGTGGAATAGCAGCAGACTAGATTCTAGCTTATTTTCTTCTTGATTTCTTATTTCTAGTTGTAATTTTTAGAAACCTTTTATCTATGTTAGTTTTATATCCATAGAGTAGCTTATTTGTAAAATTTCAGCTTCTAGGATTTAGTTTTAAGCTAGATAGCTTATTAGGATTTGCTAAAATTCAGCAATAAGCTGAACTTTACACTTTTCAAGTTCAAATTTCTCATTAAGTTTGTTAGCTTTCAGCTTATTTTTTGTTAGATATACCTAGTACACATCTTAGGGTGCTATTAGCTTCTTTTAGATCTTAATTTCATTTAGTAATAAGCTAGATATAAGCTAAAGTGTTAAAAAGTTAGTTAAAGCCTTGTTTCTGTAACAGTTTTTAAAAGCTCAATTTTCTAGCTTATTCAGTTGATAAAAGTTCAAAGTGCCTTTATTAAAGTTGTAGGGGATAAGCTCTAGTTTAACTTTGTAGTTTTAAGATTTTGCTGAATTTCACTTTTTAAATAAGCCAAAAATAAGCCATAGCGTAGGGTTTAAATTGTACTTTCTTGATAGTTAAAGGGTACACGTTTTCATTAAAGTGTAATTTTCTAATAGTTACCCCGCCTACCCTTTTCTTTCTTTTCTTACATTTCCTACCCTGTCTTTTTAGAAAAATAAAATAGTTTTAATATTTTTAATCTTAGTTTTATTAAATTAGGGTTAGGTTTTTAATTGATTAAATTAGGGTTCAATTAGGTTATAAAAATTGGGCATTTTTGTGCCATTCAATTTATGCACATTTTTAGTTATTAAAAAGTATTTTTCTTTATTTTTCCAGTTAAATTTGTAATTTCTAGGAATTAAAATAGGATTTTAGTAATTTCTTTATCTTAGATAAATCATAGAAAATAGAAAAATAGTTGAAAATTTTTGATTCTTTTTGTGAAAATTTTCTTTTTAAATCTAGTATTTTTGAAAAATAAAAGTAGAATTTTAGTGTTAAAGTTTAGAAAAAGTTTATTTTTAGAAATTCATTTTTCTTTAAAAAATTCATAAAAAATTGAAAAATA
>BQNB010190923.1:0-11740 GCA_026074375.1 Tanacetum coccineum | reverse complement strand
GAGCTTCTTTTTCAATGCAGCAACTCTATCAAATAAATTTCTATGTTTCCAATTCAATTTGTTCAAATGAGGATTAGTGCTTTAAGCTTTTTGACCATCCTGAACATAGCATGACCATGCACCTCTATATTCCATTTTTCCTTCACCAAATCTTTGAATGGAAAATCTATAATTTGCCATTCTAAAAGATTTATTCTTCTTCTTTATTGCTTGAGGAATTGTTAAGATAGCTATCAGAAATTCCATAGGGCAGAAAAAGATCATTAGCTTTACTAAAATGGGTCAAAAAAGAAGAATTACCCATTACCCTGTCAATTTTCTTGAGAATAGTAGCATTAGGATTATTAAGGCTTTTTGTCCATGTGAGATGCAGCCTAGACGAGCTGATATCCTCCATCTCAGTATCATTAATGCACTCTTGAAACTCCAGCATGTCTTGAGTAAAACGAGAGATTCCTTCTGAATGATCTTCCAAGTTTAAACTAACATTAACATCTCCCATGATTGCCCAAGTTGAATCCCCCACAATCTTGTTGTATAAACTAAGATCCTTCCAAAGTTCCCTTCTATCTTTCCCTATATTAGCAGCATAAATGAATGTACAAAAGAAAGTCTGCTGAGAGCTTAGAATCTCCACATGAGATAACATTGATTGTCCTGAGTTGTGAACATTGAACAATTAACATTATTTGCATTCCACCCAATAGCAATTTTGCATCCTTTCCTACTGAAGTGCATATTAGTTTGCCATACCCAGCTTCCAAAAATATTCATACAAACCTTCTCAATTCTGTCCTTTTTCATATGTGTTTCCAAAACAGCACAAATATTCAATTTTTCATTCCAAATTAAATTCTTAATCTCATCCTGCTTTGAGATCTTACCCAATCCTCTTATATTCCAAGCAGCTATTTTGAGGTCTGCCATTAAGCTACTGAAATAAGTTGCTTCCTACACCCCTAACTTCATTCTCTGGCATAAATTTAGCAATACCATCCCTATCAACATATACATCACTCTCATATAATTCAATATCAGTATCCTCATCCTCTTTTTCCTTATTCTTATCATAGTGTTCTTTCCAGCATTCTTTGAAATAAGCAATCATCTCTTTTGACCAGTCTCTTGATTCATTTATAGATAGCTGAATTTTCTCTTTTACATATTTTTCTACCACATTCTTTTCTCTCAAGCTCATCTTCATCATTGTTGACTCTTCTTCAATATCTTGTAACACAGAAAATTTATTAGCGGTATCCCTTACATCTTTTATCACATTTTCTCCCACATTCCATATTTTCCTTTGAGAGTTTGGTGGAGTTGTATATTTATCCTGCTGCTCATTCACTTTGTCTGTACAGGTTCTTTATTCATCTCTTGTAATCTTTATTGTCTGTATACAAATTTTTGAACCACTTCCTTCTTTTCAATAGGCCTCCTTTGTTTATTTTGCTGCATGTTCCTGCTTATACCATTATCATTACTCTCTGTTTTTCACATTCACAAATTCTTCACTTTTGTCATTTACTTCCTGATTTTTCCTGGCCTCCTTTTCCTTTTTAGTGCAATTTTCAGCAGAATGGCCAAATACCAAACACTGAGGACATACATGTGGTTTCCAATCATATTCTACTTTCACTCTTTTGACAAACTGTTCTCCACTCTGCTCGTTCTCATACAGCACCTCAACAAAATCCACCAATCCTTTTGTTGCATTAGCTTCAATTAAGATTCTAGCATAGCTAAGACTTCCCACTCCCTGATTGCACATTTTAGTGGTCATTGCATCCATTATTAGTGGCTTCCCAACTCTGCTTGCTAAGGCACTCAATCCCTTATGACTCCAGGCTTCCAGTGGAATATTCATCAATTTGTTCCAAATAGGTAGTCTAGTTGGTTCAGTTCTATCTAAATTGACGATGGGATCCCACTTTTAAACAACCATTGGTTTGTTATTAACAATAAGGACCACTTTCAATAACAGCTTGTAACCCTTGAGCATTATTAAACTTGAATGCAAAAATGCCATTGCCATTATTAAGGATATGTTTTAAGCCAAACTTACCCCACATCCTGTATAAGTGATAACTAAGCTCTTGCATAGACATCCTATATCCAACAAAATAGCCACAAGCAGACAATTCCCATTTCTTACTACCTTCCTTAACAAGTTCCTCATCAAAAATCACAAACTCTTGTCCACTTGGTATATGACAGAGCTTATTATCCACAGTTTCCTTATTATTAAGCAATTTTTCAACATAACTTTTAACTTCCACATTTCTATCACGTGTCACCTTACTTGTTTTATCATTATCATACAAACTGCTGCAATTGTGTTCATCATTCCTATCACTTATGGATTTATCATTAGTCATATTGTTTAGGCTTACATTGATTGAACTACACTACTGCACATCATGATTATCATCACAAGTTCCCTGATTCTCAATCTCCTTCTCCATACTGTCACAATTATCATTCAGTTCCTCTTTCTCAGAATCAGAAACCCTAGCCAATTTTTCCCCAATTTCCTTATCATCATCCTTAATCTCAACATTTTGCAATTGATACCGATTGATCATTAATTTTGTTATTTAGTGAACATACAGTGTCTCCATACTTAATAGGGATCTTCACGCGCCGCCGGCGACTAGTCGTCATATTCAGACCTCTACCAAATATAGAAATTCTTACACCGTTCGATGCGTAATTGGATTCTGAACACAATGCACTAATTTGTTTTAAAAATTGGTAAGTAGATCGAGCTTGATTTGAGAATTAATGGTGATTTTTGAAATTTGGAGGGAAAAACGGTTATAGAGAGAGAAAAAGTTGGAGGATTTTTGTCAAACTCTCAAATGCTATCTATTAAACTTAAACTTTGCTCTCATGCTCTTCCAGAGTTTGTATATATTCTTCATGTTAATTTTTCCTTTAGCACTAAGTTAACATTATTGGTAGTTTTGTAGTAATTATAATTGATTTTTGATATTTCTAGATTGATATGAGGAGGGCCAATAACACGTTAATCATGCTTACAAAGGTTAAAATGGAATATCCTCAGATTGTGGTAAGTGAAATATAATACTTGTACATTCTTACTTTACTCTTTTTTTTTATAAAAAGTTTTTTTATAAGATTAGATCTGAATAAACTTTTTTGTATTATAGGTGAAATTTTCGACCCATTTACTTATGAATGGACCAGATTTTTGTTATATTTCACTGTCAAATAAATTTATTTAGCAAAATTGGGAATGGGTCAAACGGTTTGAAAGTAGCCCAAAGTCTATCTTTAATGTATTAAGCCTCCTACAACGTTTTATTTGAAAATCAGATTAGTAATGAAATTTTAATCATAATAAATGCATCATTTGTCTATAAATATAAGTTAAAGTAAAAATGGGAACAAAATTGATCCTCGAGACCCGTTACCAAACCCAAGCATCTTGTCTTTGTATTGGAAATCCAACATACAAATGGCAGAAGAAATGACAGGTTGAATGATGGCAACTTTGTGTGCCGTATGCAGGAAGCAATTTTAGCAATGAATGACGAACTTCTAGATGCTGATCAGTTAGAAAATATTCTCAAATTCTGTCCTACTAAAGAAGAGACGGACCAACTCAAGGTGAGCCCATAGCTTATTAGACGCAGTAATTCTGTATCATATATGCATTCTTTTTTTGGGTACAAAAGTTGCAGCCTTTCTCAATTCAGTCATTTACGTATTGATCTTGTGCATTGTGACGATTCAGAATTATCAAGGTGACAAGGAGCTGCTCGGCAAGTGTGAAGAGGTCGGTATCTGGATCATATGCCTTTTTGTTTAAATTCAATTACATGATCCATATATAAAGAGCTATAAGAAGAAATGGTCCCCTTGCTATATGATATTCTTTTGTCATATGTAAATGAAAATAATAGCTATCGTGCAGTATTTCTTGGAGCTAATGAAGGTGCCTCGTATGGAGTCTAAAGTAAATTGTTTTTTGTTCAAAATACAATTTAACACTCAGGTTTGTGGTTATAGTTTGAATACATGCTAATTCTATCCATGTTCTGATAATTCTATTTCGTTAAATCTCATTTAGCTATTCTTTCAGCTTGCAGAGTTTAAGAAGAGTCTAAACATTGTAAATGCCGCATGTGACGAGGTGGACACCGTTATACATTAGATTTGTATTGAAATACTATTATAAATTAACTAATAGCTGACACACTATGGCTTTGTAAATAAAAAATATTACGAGTAAAATACTCAAATCGGCCTCTGTGGTTTGGCGAAAATCACAAAAACCGTTATTCACCTGCACTATTTGCATAAATGGCCTCTAATTGCACTTTCGACCCCTCTCCCCTTACCCTCCAGTGATATTAATCACATATTTAAGGGAGCAAACTATCTTCAAGGTAGCCAAGTCATAAGGTGCCCCCAAAGTCTAAGAAGAGGCCATGGTTCAAACCTCAATGGGTGAACAGATAGTGCCATTTATGCAAATAGTATATTCATAGTCACCAAACCACGAGCGTGATTTATGTATCATCAATACTTTTTTTGTTTGGGTTTCCATGTTTTTCGACCTTTTAGCCAACAAATTAAAGGGTTTGAGTCCACTACCACTCAAACACAAACCGGTTCCATTATGGGAAGGTTGGTGTGGCCACATGAGGCTTGACTGAACCAAGTAGGAGTTGAAATTGAGAACTCCCACATTTATTGATAATATAGTCACAAGCCTTTTACCACTTGGCCATGAATGCTTACTTTTTTCAACAAATCACACGGATGAGTCAACACAACCCCATTTTGACACCTCTACCATGCTTTGATGTTTTTATCTTTTTTTCTTATAACTAATCTAGTTCTTTGTTGGTTTATTAGGTCCGCAAGTCTGATAAGTTAAAGGGTATTATGAAGAGAATTTTATATTTGGGCAATACACTAAATCAAGGAACTGCTAGAGGTAAGTAAAAGATCATTAGTATGAACGTTTTTTCATGTAAATTTCTTATAAAGTTCAATTAATCCCCTTAATTAAACCTTAATAATATCCAAAATTTGCAGGTTCTGCCGTTGGTTTCAAGTTGGATAGTCTTTTAAAACTGACTGATACACGATCTTCAATTAGCAAAATGACCTTAATGCATTATCTATGCAAGGTATAAGAACCCTTAACACCCATAAAATGCAAATTTTATTGTATTTTTTCTACAAACAACTCTATAATGTTAATTTTGAAAGTAAATATGTTAAACTTTTTTTTTGAACGGCAAGAGAAATAGATTAACAAACTAGCAAGAAGCTAGAAGAAGTTACAAACAATGGGATAAAGCGTTACAAGGGTTACAAATCCAATGATAAACTAAAATTTGGCTTTGCTAGTTACATGCAATGATCTCTTTGCATTTGTTCCAGGAAAATCATCACATGTGTCCAGGGGTTTCTTGGCATAAATTACCAACTTACTTTTTCATTTATCATGCTTTAATCATTGTATTTTTTTTGGTACATCTGAGTCATTGAAATTGAAATGTGGTTTTTTGTCTTGTTTGGGTCATATGTAACTAATAAAAACCTTCAAACCGGCTTCAAAAAGTAATGATATTTATATCAAAATGCTCAGTTATTGTTATATATGTACTGTTAATTATGTAAAAGAATGCTACGGTTACGGGTTATAAAATGACGCAAACGGTACACGAAACCATCTTTAATAACTTAGGGTGTGCTTGGTTCAAATAAAGGAATAGGAAAGGGAAATATAATGGGTATGCAATGGGTATACTAAGGAATATAATGGCTAAATATCTTATTTATAAATAAATAAATATTAAAATTGCTAGATTATTCAAAAACAAAATTAAAGGGCCATGAATGTAGGAGGAGTGAATAGTGGGAAAAAATTGTCAATAACATGCATTACATGGTAATGAGTTTTATTACCCCCAATTTGGTGAGTAATTGGTGATTACCCACTTTTAGGTAATGGATGCTTGTATTATACATAACCAACCACCACTTTTCATTATAATACTCTTTCCTCACCCCCTAAAACCTCCAACAAAGCTCCCCCTTAGATGTGAAAAATAAATAAATGACTAAAACAAGACAAATGAAAAAGTACGTTGGTATATCATGAAAATAACCTTTTTTTTTATTAAAGCCGCTCTATCTATCTATACGTATACATAAGCATGTGTGTTTGTGTGTGTGTCTTATCAACTTATTTTTATTACATGTCTATAGGTTCTTGCCTCCAAAGCACCAGACCTTTTAGATTTTCATGAATATCTGATAAGGGGTCAATATTAGAAAGTAGCGCGTTGTTCTATTATTTTTATTTGCCTGACCACACACACACAGTGCGTGAACTAAATAAATATTAAAATTGCTCAGATTCATTCAAAAGAAAAACTAAAAACAACTTAAAATTAAAAGGGCTTGCATGAATGTAGGAGGAGTGAATAGTGGAAAAAAGGTCCAATTCTGTAATTACCTGGTTAATGAGTTTGGATGTCCCCCCCAATTTTGGTGAGTAATTGGTGATTACCCACTTCTTAGGTAAATGGATGCTTGTATTATAACATAACCCAACCACTCAAGGGAGAGGGGGGGGGGTGGTGGGGGGGGGGGGGTTGGGGGGGGGGGGGTTATAATTACCCTTTAGCCCTCACGGGGGGGGGGGGGGCGGCGGGGGGGGGGGGGGGGGGGGGGGGCCAAAACCCCAACCTAGCTCCCCCTTAGATGTGAAAAATAAATAAATGACTAAAACAAGACAAATGAAAAAGTACGTTGGTATATCATGAAAATAACCTTTTTTTTTATTAAAGCCGCTCTATCTATCTATACGTATACATAAGCATGTGTGTTTGTGTGTGTGTCTTATCAACTTATTTTTTACATGTCCTATAGGATTTCTTGCTAGTTCCAAAGCCACAGCCTTTTTACACACACACATTGAGGGTTAGCCTAGATAATGCTGCAACAAAGGTTGGGAGTTTGTTATGTGTTTCACAAAGACTTAATTGTTACGAGTTTAAGAGCAATAATGGATTTCTTAACTTGCAGATACAATTGAAAACTTTAGCAGAAGAAATGAATATGCTTGGTAATGGATTAAAAAAGGTCAAGCTGGAACTAGATGCATGTAAAAACGATGGTGAAGTATCCGAAGGTTTTCAAAATGTAGGTAAAAGAGGTTAATATAAACTATGCATACCCAAGTATTCAACTTTTCTTTATTAAGGTCACCCATATATTGAAACGTCTTTGTAGAAGTATAGACACTAAGTATGTATTTGATTACATAAAAACCCTCTATATATTTTTGTAAAGACAAAATATTAACTAACAGCATGCTAACACGTCATCAGATGTACATGTTTGTCATTTGACATGTTTTTGGCCGAAATATGTATAAATGAAAAAGATGCATACTTGGGTGACATATAAATACATAGATGGCCTCCAAATACATTCTCCTTAAACTATCAAATATAGTTAAAATTAGATTATCCATATATATGATAATTAGCAATGTGAATTATCTTGGTATGATCAATTTCTAAAATGAATTATCTTGGTATCATGCAACCCTAATCAAAAACTTTTTAAACACTGATTCCATGTTTAAGACTACAATTTCTGATCAAGTTTTCTCGCATTGTTAGGCATTGGAGGGTTTCGTTGGCTATGCTGACGCGGAAGTGACAAGTGTACAAAATTTTTATAAAGTTGTGGTAAATCCCTGTATATTTGACTATAAATTCAGTACATATTGAGCATAAAAGGAACATATCTCCAATCAATTCTATGTTAGGGGCATATGTTCAACCTGCATCAACATTGTTATAAACTTACAACATTCCTTTTACGTTCCTTTTACCTGCAAATTTCCAATAAATGCTGGTGATTTTGAAAGTATTTCCCTAAAATACAGATTGATTGAAAGTACCTTCCTGTTACCTGCAATTTGCCAATAAATGCTGTATCATTTCTTGATATCACCTTTTCCATTCTTGCAATAATCTTTTCTTTTTAATTATTCCTTTGTGTTGTTTATTTTACAGGGTAGAAACGCTGATGCATTGGCCCTATATTTTGGTGAAGACCCTGCGCGTTGCCCTTTTGAACAAGGTTACTTACATAATTAATTAGAGACCATCAAAATTATATGTGACAATCCGACCCATCTACATATAAATAGGTCAATTTTGGTTTGTTTAATCTCTTACCAGTAGAACGAAAACAATTAGCATAACATAAAACGGGTCGAAAGGGTCAAAGTCACCAAGGTTTACTTAGAAGGGTCTTGCTAAACCTAGCCAAGGACTATGTACATCAAGGTGGTTTGAGGTGGTTATCATCTAGGTAGTGGGGTGATCCTCATCAAAGTACCACCAAACAATGTATGTCCTAATAGCAACTTCCTATTTATAATTCAAAAAACCTCCGAAATCATTTTATAAAAAAGATTATAACATTATTAAATAATAGAGTAAACTACGTTTTTGGTCCTCATGGTTTGTCGGGTCTTTCACTTTTGGTCCATTTTTCAAAAAAGTTACGGATCCACTCTAAAGTCCGACGACCCGTAACAAGTTTGGTCCATTTTTGGACTGAAAGTGAAAGTTAACTTTCACTTTCACTACTTTCTCTTTCACTTTCAGTCCAATTTATGCTGAAAGTGTTTTACGGGGTCGTCGGACACATTGGAGCGGATCCTGTAACTTTTTGAAAAAGGACCAAAGTAGAAAACCCGGCAAACCAACGAAGACGTTTCGGTACGGAACCGGTACGGTTCCGGTTCGGTACCGGGATTCGGGTCTATATGCTCATCCCTAAACGTTTCTAATAATTTTTGACATGTTAGTTATAAAAGTCCAAAAGTTTTGACAGCAAACCCATTTCAATCTCTACCAAAAAGTACTTACTATGACCCAAACCCAATTTCACAAGAACCCACTTGACATCTGCCTATTATGCCACCTCTAATCAAAATGCTTATGTGTTCATTACATCCGTTTATGGTTTCTGCAGCTACTCAAACTCTTTTTAACTTTGTAAGACTCTTCCGAAAATCCGATGAGGAGAACCAAAAATTTGCTGAAATGGAAAGAAAGAAAGCTGAAAAAGACAAAGAGAACGAAAAAATGCTGAAATAGAAAGAAAGAAAGCCGAACAGAAAGGGACGAATAAAAGAAGTAAACAGCAATTTAAACTCACTTAAACGAAATCCTTATGTGGATTCTACAGGTTCTTCATAAGATCATGCAAAAAGTCAAAATGTCTGGTCAATGAAGAATTTGCAAGCCTGCTGACCACAAACAGAAACGAAATCAATGCTCATCTTGATAAGTAATGTAAAGCGAAAAAGGGCTAATAGTCCTTAGAAAAAGGCTTGCAAAAACCCTGCCAAACAGGGTGGTGTTTCACCGTTGAAAGATTGTTTGAAGGCAAAAAGAACAATCAGAAGCCATGGGTGATCATGTTGTTTGTGTTATCGGGAATGATGATTCAGACCCATGTGGGCCAAAGTTTTTATTTCAGTTTCTGAGAGCCAAGGCAGAGTATAGCATGACCATGTACAGATAACTAACCCCAACTAACTTAACCATGTATATATTCTGTATCATACCCACGATTCATTGGGTTCCTTTCTAACCAGTTTTGATGAGGAACCAAACCAAACAGGGCGGGAATTTCTTTGTATAGATAGTTAGGAATAGAAGAGGACGTAGAAAAATAGGAGATCGAATGTAATTTTGTAATTATGAGGAATAGGATGCAAATTTTAGGTGCATGTTGTCAATACTTAATCACATTGTTTGGTGACGTTTGGTTAGAGAATTTGGGATGTGCTTACTATTTCTTTTTTATTTTGGCAGAGAGAACCTCCTGAGCCACCTTTTGTAATCTTGTAAACAGCGAATTTCACAGGCCACCACGCAAAACCTATCGAATATGGTTAAGGTGAGTGGCTCCAAGAAGTAGCAAAGTTGCTATTTGTGTACAGGGTGATGTCATTTTCGGTTTGAAGTATAACAATATTGATTGATTGCTCAACATAAGATGCCCACCACATAAGACTCCACCTAGTTTGTTTTCATGTGTAACTAAATTCTTAACTTATGTACAAGATGCTTACAAATGAATATATGTTTAGGCTAATTGCTAACTCGTGTAAGTGGATATCAAGAGCAATGTTTTAAAACCCGGGTTGACTCGGCCAGTTGACCCGTAAACCGGGCTGAATGTGACCAGGTTTTTGCTTGTTTGTGAACCGGATTGAACCGCTGGTTTTTTGTTAACCCGGGTTGATAAACCCGGCCGGGTCGTGACTTTTTTATAAAGAAATATATAACAAACTTTTTTTCCATAAACATTTCTAAGTTTAATTGATAAATTGAAGTGAAAATGACTAGTGTTAGTTAAAACATAGTCAAAACTAACTTAAAACAACAACTAATATTTTTTTTAATATAGTCTATTACAACTTATAATAATGAGTTAATTGTTTTTGTAAATCTTTGCTATAATTTTATAAATACAGACCTAAAAAACTAAAACTAATGAGTAAAGACTCAATATTTTTCATCGGTTCAATTATACGTAAGATAATATTTGAGATCATACAACACTAAATATTAAATATATGAAAAAAATATACATATGTATAAAACCGGTTTAAACCGGCGGTTTAACCGGTTGAACCGGTGACCCGGTGAACCGATCACTAAACCGGGTTTTAAAACATTGAATCAAGAGTGAAAGTTCTGATGGATTTTATGTAAATTTTTCTTTTAATCAACCACTTTGTATAAGATATTATCAAACATATAGTTTTAATCAAATTATAAATTTGTTTATCCAGTAACCAAAGATAAGTTATCCACTTCTAAATGAGTTAATATTGTGGCCTAGTGGTCAGGTTTTCTAATGTCTTTGCAAGAAGTTTCGGAATTAATTCTCGTTAGGTAAACATTATGGCGGTGACTAGGGATAGGGTTTAGAAACAGTTATGAGATACATCAACAAGGTGCAGTTGGAATGGCAACGGGGTAAGTTTGGGGCGGGGCGGCCAGAGCCGTTTCGTGAGTTTTGATGGCCATGTACAACATGCGCAAAAGAGGCCCCATTATACATGTGAAATTTATATATACTTATCATAACTTTTGTTCCAACGAAGAACACATCTATAAAAAACGAAAAACTCGATCAAAATATATAAATAACAAAGTGCATGTTGTAAATCATCACATTTTGATTTCCGCTTAGTAAACTACACTTACCTCGTGGTTATTAATGTGCATATGCATGTAAAGTTTAATTTCTTAAGTTGTACGCCCAAAACCGAAATTACAGACTTCATTATTTTTCATATCTATTACTTGGTAATCTATACTGTAAGTATGAAACTTTATTAAAATAGTGGCTTTTTATCAATTGTGAGCCTCAGTTTTCTTATATATAATGGACTTTTTTAAAAGGGAGGTGATATGCACACCACACAAAGTGATGTGCACACCACAAAATTACATATGTAATGCACATGGTACAACACCACATATGCATTTTTGTGGTGTGCACATCACTTTGTGTGGTGTGCATATCAACTCCCTTTTTAAAAAATGTGGCCCTAAACAAAGTGCGGCCCTATGCCTTTGCACTGTTCGCACATGCCAAGAACCGGCCATGGGGGTGGCAATCCTCATCCCTGAACCTGATAAGCAAA
>BQNB010190922.1:0-11740 GCA_026074375.1 Tanacetum coccineum | reverse complement strand
AAGGGCGACAAAACCATATATACACGCCCAAATCCATGACCGAGATACATGCAATTGCTCACTCCCTCATTCGAGTAAAACCAAAGGTTGGGATGAAGAATGATATACGGTATGGAATTTACTAATCCTTTACCAACAGTAATACACCAACAAGGGAGACAAAACCACACATACACATTCAAAGCCATAAATAAGAGACATGTGATTGATCACTCCCTCATTCGAACAAACTAATGGTTAATGATTAGGTCTAGGAATTATATAATAGGTGTAAATATAAAAACAAAACAAAAAGATTAAGTCCAAACAAATAAGGAACAATGTTGCTAGTTACTTTTCTGACCACACCCATGAAAAAGACACAAAATCATAGACTAACTCACGCTTTATCATGGAAACTCACGCTTTGGGTAGATACGAATTAGACTTATAGATGTCTTGATTATAGATTAATAAAAACAAACTTTAGTTAGCGTTCTCGTAACGGCCAACTCCCAATCATCCATATTATACATACTATACAACAATAGCGGTGATATCTACCACTTGTTACAAAAGATACGCTTAGTTGGTTTATATTGTGACCAACTAAAAATAATATACAACATAACTCTACATCGTTGGTTTATAGTACATACCAATGAATAATCAATCATCATAAATAATAGAATCGGTTAAGTTTAGACGAACCAATTATCTCACAAATAGTTCAACTACCATCTCAAGAGATTCGGACCTTCAAGTGCATAAAAGCAGCTCTAAATTAGATCTGTCAGACCAGCGTTGACACTTAAAGCAAATAAAAATATGAGTTCCGAGTGACTTTTTTTCATTTTTAAATAGCCGTAACTTCTTTGTTATCAATCCGTTTCTAGTGACTCAACTTGCTACGTTTAAGTTGCCATGTTGTCTAAATTTTTCTCAACTTTCACTGTCCACCTATCTAAGCCAAAATACTCAAAATTGGGCCTAAATATGGTCACTCAGCAAGATTTCACTTCCAGTTTTCAATTTTGAATTGCGAGTTAAAAAATACAAGAACACTTCTGCAAGTCCTAATTTTCGAATACGTTATACCTGTGACATTATATTTTAGTATCGTAACAAGAGTTTTAACAACAAGTTCATTTTAAGTGATAAAAACGAGTACAAAGACACAATAGCAATAACATTGTCATTTTATGCTTAAAAATGATATTTTTACGCACAAGCAAGTATTGGTGATAAATATGGATCCATGAATGATAAGTATGATTAATATTAGATATATATAGATGCTTACAAAGTTATGGAGAGTAGATGATCAATAAATATGAACTACATTAACCCGAAATCCTTTAACCCAAATTTGCCCAAGCTTATGTATAACCCTGAGTATGAATGCTTAACTAAAGTATAAAATAAACTTTATACTCCTTGATTTGCTCCTCCTGCTGCCGTAGGATTATAAAAAGAAAAAGAAGATATTTTTATGTGTTTAAGTGATGAGAAAAAGATGGTAGGTAGCAAGGTTTATATAGCACAAGTTTAGGCAAGGTTTAAATTTTATTTTGTGTTGTATAGTAACCTTTTAACCAAAAAAGGGGACTTGGAGTGTATTGAGGTTGGGTGTGCCGTGTAATAAAGCTCAAGGGGGAAGGAAAAGCATTTTCTTGAGATGCTAATATCACATGTTTACCTATGTATGAGTTCAAATCAAGTAAATGGGAACTTAGGATATCAAAAGTAAGAAAATGAAACAAATATTTGGTGGTGTAAGAAAATGAAAGGAATGACTCAGCAGGTTATTCTAGGGGTATCTTACTCTAAAAATAAGAGTAAACAAAGGGGTTTATATGGGGGTTAACTAACCGATGTGGTTAGTTAATATCACAATATGTATAGGCTTTTTGGTGTAATCCTAGAAATTTACCAGTTTAGAAAAGTCACTCCATCTATTTAAAATAGTGGTTATCATGGTGGTCTCAAATAGTATACCAAGCGAAGTTCTAAAGTTTACTACAGTCATCGGCACACTCATATTTGTGTGGAATTTAGGGTAAAAATTGGGAAACAGAATAGGCTAAATCCTCACAATATAGAATTAAGGGTTATGTGTGCGGGCCATGTAACAAATAATTGCACAAAAATATGCTAAGAAATTTTAAATTTGAGTATAATTTAGGCATATTAATGTAAAAATAAGGACAAGTAATGTTCTAATTCTCCTCCCCCCACTTGAGATATACAACGCCCACGTATAAATATAACATGAAAAACAGGAAATTAAAGAATTATAACAGAAAACTCTTCAGAGATTTGCTCGGTATGATCCTCTATGTTGCGTATATGAGCAAGGATGTGTGTTGTAAATGTGTCTGAATAGTAGCATGACTCCACCATATATAAATTTTAGAAAATAAGCACACTAAATTCATTCATCTTGTTCAGTAGGTTCGTGTATTAATGCTCAGAAAACAAAAGAAATTCCATCTCCGAGTAATCGTCGGTTAGAAAACAAAATAAAACCTAAAACTGTACAGGGTGTCGATACGCCGTATCTATGTTTCAGGATAAGCCGTATTGAGACATGTATTAAAAAATCCTAAGTACGGGTCAGAGGTTAACAAATACGCCGTATAGACAAGTCTGACAATAAAGTTTTAAAGTGCAGGAAAATAAAATGGATAACGTCCAGGTGGGGTCAATACGCCGTATCCAAAGAGTTTAGATACGCCATATCGACTACCTGGGAAGAGATACTCGATAACAAAAAGTAAAATGCATTTCGAGTTGTCTCCTGGCAAGCACTTTTGTTTACAGAAAAGTCTTTAACTTAGACTTGCTTCCAGCTTCACTCCATCTCATGCATGCTCACATGTCCATATGTGAGCCATTCAACCGTCTTCGTATCCCTTATGTATTCGGGTCCCAAATCCAAGACTCCTTTGTAGAAACTTTTAAGCTTTTGATACGGGTGTGACATACCATTCAGCTTGTCATGTGCACTTACCTTCAGCAATGGTTGCATCTTGTTACATTGTGCATTAGTTAGGTGTTTAAACCTCATATGTGATCATGCCATTTGATAAGTCACACTATCGTTACCATTGTAAATGGTAATCATTCCATCAAACCACCTTGCTTTTACACAAATTTCTCTAAAAACGGTTTTCCCACAATAACTTCACCCATGTCTTGATCTCGGTAAACATCCTTATTTTCCATAACTGCAAAGTCAGTTACAACAAAAAAGTTTCCAACAAAAATAGGTACATTCATAAAAGCTCCAACAAATTTTTTCTCTCCATACTCAATTTTATCTTTCATTATTGAATTATGAAACCTTTTAGACATAACATTGATTGATAAAATTGGGAAAAAGTTCGCATTGACATGTTCAAATCCTATCATGTATGAAAACTTCAAGTTATAAGCACAATCAACATGGATCTTCCTATCAAAGTCATAAAAACTAGGGTATTCATCAATTCCCTCGATCTTCTTATCATCATCATTCCTAGTTTTGACTATTTTAACCATGGGTTCCTCAATTATTCCTCCATCCTCAATTGTTGGACCTAACTTATCTACCTCTTGATTTCTCCTAAGCTCCCATGATTCATTTAGATCATTTAGTTCAATATAGTCTCCATACTTGGGGTCTAGTGATCTATTTAAAATTAAAGGTTCTCTAATTAGCCTAGCTTTTAAATTAAGTTCCATTCGCTCTCTTATGCCTAACATATAAACTCTCTTAATTATGTTACTAGTAGGATTATAACTTTTAAATACAATTTTGTCATCCCCTACTCTTAAAGCAATTTTCTTTTGAACACATCAATTTTAACATGAGTAGTAGACAAGAATGGTCTTCCGAGGATTAAGGGGACGTTGATATCCTCGGGCATATCTAGAACAATAAAGTCTACGCGAAATACAAACATATCAATTCCTACTTATACATTTTCCACTATACCTTTGGGACGTTTTATGGTTTTATCAGCCAATTCAATTATCAACTTAGTAGAAGCTAATTCACCTAAACCTAGATTGGTAAAGGTTGAGTACGACATAACACTAACGTTAGCTCCTAAGTCAGCTAAGGCTTTTTCAAAACAAATATTATTAATATGACAAGGTATAGTAAAACTCTCTAGGTCTTTTTCTTTTGGAGGCAGAGGATCTTCAAGAATTGCTGAGTCATGCACGTTTATTGATGCTTCGATAACCCATCCTCAGCTTTTCCCTAAGAAACCTCTTCAAGTTAGTAGTAGACTCCCTTTTATAAATCAATTCACCCAGTAACTCCTTCTCTTCATAACTATCATTAATCAATCAACTAGGAAAAGGAATAATCGATTGACTTGGCTTGAAAAACTGCATCCTGTTCTGTGGGTTCGATACGACGTATCGAGTGGTACCGATACGGCGTATGGAGGTCATTTTAGCTTCAACAGTAGTCGAGATCGACTTTACATGATATCTCGGGTATGTTTTAGTTGAGCTAGGAAGACTTCCATATCCCTTCTCTTGAAGTACTTTGCTTATTTGCCGAATTTGAATCTCTAATGCTTTGATTGAGGCTCCTTGATTTTAATAGCGACATATGCTGAAGCTTGAATTTCCTTAATCAAATTAGAGTTTTCATCATGTCTTTTTGCAGATTCAGCCATAAACTTGCTCAGTGACTGGTATGTGCTTAAATACACATACTTTTTACCTAATAAAACGACCCCAAATGACCAAAAACGGACATAAAATGCCGAATATATGCTTGTTTTGTGTTATTTACTGTGCAGGTATCAAATATTCAGAAAAAGGACAAAAACGAAGCCAAAACCGACAAAACCGAGCACGAGAAGGGAAAGAGCGTAAAAAGTCAAAGTCAACCAAAAAGTCAACCAAAAAGTCAAAAGTAAAAGACGAAGCCGATACTGAAAAAATACTTAATGGGCCAACCCACACCCATCTAATGGGCCGGGTCAGCCCATTAAGATATTTATACTAAGGCTTAATAAGCCTTAAACCATCTATACCTATTTAATCCATAACCGGCCCAAAACAAAACAATTAAGCCCAAATCCACTTAACCATTAACCCCATTAACCCCCTTTTACACCACAAGTCCCTAACGGTTTACATCGTTAGTCCTTAAGGACTAACATGGTTAGTCCTCATACACTAACACCGTTACCCTGTATCCCCAAATCAAAAACACCCGCCAAAACCCTCTCACTATTCACCATCCCTGACCCCTCACCTCGACCTCTGCACCCCATGACAAAACTATCACTCTCCCACCTTAACCCCACTTCATAAAACAACAAAGCCACCTTGGCAATCCTATGTTTCTCCATTGGTTGATGAACAATGACAATGAATCAAGGGCTCGGATGATAGAACTTGGAGAACACTCAAGATTGAAGGCTGAGATTGATTCTTGACTTACCTCACATAAGAAACACACATGAAGACACCAAGACTTCTGAATTCAGCTATAAATAGGTCTTAATATCAACAGTTGTAATCTATCTAGTGTAGATGTAACTTAGGAGTAGTTTAACTTGTTTTTATTTACTTTACAGCTTATTTTTCATATTGTCATTTAAATTCAAAGCCTTGTAATCTCTTTTTAAAGTTAATGAAATTTGAAGTTTTTATGTTAAAATTCTATTTTTAAGTTAATGTTACATTGTGTTTAAAAGTCTTTCATAAGCTCATATAAGCTCTCTTATTACTCTATTATAAGTTGTTATACCTTAAACAACATAAACTTCCCAAGTTCATAGTGTTTAAGTCCTTTTTACCAAAAATCACTCATATGTGTTCAAGAATCAATGGAGCATGGTGAATAATGGATGGCCATGGTAATAGAGCTTATTGGATAAGCATTAGGTTGGTTTAAAAAGTGTTTGGGGTGATAAGTTCTTAACCAAAAGCTAAGGACTTTTGTAAGTTTTACTTTTTCATTTTTTTGCTTAATTTTTTGCATTTACTGTTCCATAGCTTATTTCTGCTTATATCTGTCTTATTAGTGCTTATTTTGTCTTCTACATGCTTAATTTATCTAGTTTTATGATTCTCTTGAACTGTTTTAGTTTTAAAAATGTTTTTTAGAAATTTAAAGGGGTGTTTGGAACAAGCAGTACTAACCATGAGTTAGTACTGTTTGACCACTTTTGGCTTTTAAACCATCTTTGTTTAGCCTAAATTAAGTCTTATTAACAGCTTTTAAAAGACTTTAAAGTCTAAAACTCTTTTTCAAAGTCTTTAGAAGTTATAGTTTGAATCTGTGCCTTTTGGTTCTAGTATATCAGCTTATAGGCTTTGATTTGCTTAAATTGCTTTTTAGTGCCTTTTCATGCTTGTTTATGCCCTTAATATGCAGTAGAAAAGAGATGTTATAGTGTGCATTTGCCCATTTGATGTTTTATCAAATCTGTCTAAGTTTCAAGCTTTATTTTCAAAGTCAGCTGAAAACACCCTTGCTGTCTCTGGGTGTTTGTTCGGGTTGAGGTTGCTAGTGTTGTTGGTGTTGTTGGGGTTGTGGGTGTAACGGTTCCCGTTCCATTTCTTCTTGTCGCCCGAGTTTTCTCCTAACTCTTGAACCACTTGGTACATCAAACCTTGAGCCATGTCAATTGCTTCATGCAAGTCTACTGGTTTGGACGAGGTTACGTTACCCTTGATGTTCAAAGGTAGACCTTCGATGTAACGTTCCAACAACCGGTCGGCGTTGGGTACCATTTCTGGGCATAAGAGGATGAGTTCTTGGAAACGTTGATTGTAGGCGGTAAGGTTTGTGCCTTTCACTTTTAAATTCCACAGTTCGTTTTCCATTTGTTTGACTTCATTGCGAGGGCAGTACTTTCGGATGAACATAGCCTTGAAATCACTCCAAGGTGTTGCATGAGCGGTATCGAGAGTAACAGAACGAACGTACACGTTCCACCAAGTTAAAGCACTATCTAGCAGTGTGCTAGAAGCAAATTTGACTCTGTCACCTTCTGCAACGTTGCTTATCCCAAATTGAGATTCTAGTTTCTCAAACCATCGGGTTAAGCCTACAGCACCTTCAGTACCACGGAAGTTTTCATGCATGACTGCACGGAATTCCTTGTAGTTGCATGCCTTATTCTGGGCAGAGTTGGATCCTAGGTTGTTCTCTTCTTGAGTGCTTGCAGCATGAGTCACAGCGGCAGCTGCGAGTGCTTCAGCTACTCTTGTGGCAATGAGCTGGTTGAGCATCTGAGTGTCAATGCCACTGTTGATGTCCACGTTGTTTCGGTTGGTCGAACGGTTGACTGGAGGGTTCTAGCAGACAGTTGGGCGTCGTCCGGGCGCCATTTTCTATAAAAGGGACAATAGAAGGATAGTTATGACATGCACGAAAATTATATGTGTAAAGATATTACTACAAATGACATGTCTCTCGAAATCAATACTGTTATTATTCGCAAACACGATGTTTATTTCAAAGAGTACGGGAATACAAGAGTTCACTAGCCGTGACAAACCCATAGCTTAGTGGTTGTACAAAAGACAGAAATAAAACTAGTTGTTGTTACGGTAGATTCGCTGGACCACTTCCTCCGATTGCTTCCTTCTCTTCTGTCGTGACTTCTTCCTGAGCAATTACTAGCCGATCTCCGCATCCTCACACAATTGTCTAAGACTCTTTCCCTTTTTTGAAGTAGTACTAATTCTCACCGATAGTGCCTCCAACGAACTTTCTCAACTCGGGGCTTTTTTCCCCCCCCCCCCTTCCCACCGTTGTCATGAATAGCTTCTAACTCCTCCAAAAGGTGAATTTGGGTACGGTCCCTGACATCGAGATGTTATGCAACGTCACTACGGCACGTTTTTGTATACGTCAAAGGCTTTGTATCAATAACATTACCCTCCTAATGTCCCAGTTTTAATTAACTCTTACCACACGTCTGTTTTATTTGTTGTTCCTGAAATACTCATCACAACATGTATTTAGTTATCTCTCACTACACCCTCGATGACTATCCTTGGTGTTGAGGTGTGGAAGTTGGTAGCCCTATGTAGCTGACGAAGGAGTGAGGCTTTGATTTGTTTAAGTGTAGAGTGCCGAATTGACAGAGTGCTACTATGATCGCTACGAAGGTTCGATATTCTGTGACCAATTGTCCTCGTTTGCGCACAGAAGTTTCAGCTTTCCAAACGAAAGGGTCGCACACATAGACGCTGACGATTATGGCTAACTTCCGCATCGTCAGTGTTGTAGCGGTGTTGGTGTCTTTCTGCTGTCGCGATGGTAGTGATCTCTTTCGAGTCTGCCCGCAGGATGTGGCCATTTGTGAGTATACATGGATGTGGTTTCTAGTTGAGCGAAACGGTGCCCATTATGGTTATAATTGGTTCACCGGCAAGTCTTGATTCATCTCTATTTCCGGAACCATGCGAAACAATCAAAACCGTTGATGGCTCCCATACAACTTGGCCTAGTTTTGATCTGACATGCATATTCAGGAGATGGAAGTTCATTCACTTATGATTCCACTCCTAATTTTGTTTGATGATTCTATAACCAATTTTCACCACCTTCACAAACCACTGACGTAGATTCTTTGAGTTTGTGGGAACGATGCTCATTATGGTTACGATTGTCCACCTCAAGTTCCGTTTATCTATAATCCAGAACCGTGTTACAATCAAGACTTTAATTTCCTATAAAATTTTCAAGGTTTTCAACAACAATATATTTGTTGTACCCGCTGTGGGGGCCCGCATGAGACTTTTCAATATCAACAAGTGATCTTCTACGAACCTTGTTGTGAAAATTGCGGAGGTCCTCATGAGATTTTTCAATGTCAACAGATGAATTATTATGAGCCCAATCTTTGTTATGAGTCTAATTATTCCAGTTTTGACCAATTTAAACACCCACAGCACCTCGTCATTCATCAATCGATTCAAGAAAAAACTTGTGTTGGATTACTAGCAGATGAACGGGCGGCTAATATTGATCAATCACCTTCTCAAGAAATGAGTATCCAAGATATAGAGGATCTGAAGCAACATTATTTAGATGAAATGAAAAGTTTAATTAATGACTTACAGATTAAGGATTATCGTAATGAGAGAATAGATATTCAGTATAAAAGGGAATGTGAAATTAGGATTGATGAGCTTAAATATTAATTTCCAATGGAATACGTATTGAAATTAGGAAAATATGAGAAAGATCTTTGCATTGCAACAAAGAGTAAGGAGCTTATGTAGTACTCGTTATGGTTTACTTATATTTACGATGATGAAAGAAGTTCTATTCCATTGAGTGGCGTTATTCTAAACTTCATCGTGTGTTGCAATACACCCGTTTTTATCAAGCCGAGGAGCCGTTGACTCTCTCACAATGGTGGTCATGGAGATCTTGACACTATTCCGGAAAAAATCGGCATGAGATATAATAAAGTCTAGTATGAGAACCTTGTCTAACCCAAGTGAGTTAAGAAGAATGTGCAAGTGTGATTTCGTGTACCCGATTGTGTGAGTGTGATGTGCCCGATTGTGATGATTCTCAAACGACAAATTTTTCAACGTTTTCCAATCCTCTCTTCGACGATTCTACCTCTAGTGATGACGAGTCAAGTCATGAGGAGGTTATTCACGAAATAAGTTTTAAAACTTATTCGAACCCTCTTTTTGATCTTGACGAGGAAATCATTTCTAGTGAGTTTAATCCGATTCATAATGAAGACCTCGATTCTACTCCGAAAAATGATCGTTTTGATACCGAGTCTTATCTTCTTGAATCATTACTCAATCGTGATACTTTGATGGCTTCCTCTCCCAAGATTGATTCTCTCCTCGATGAGTTCGCCGGTGAACTCATAACAATTCCTCCAAGAATTGTTAATAGAGAGCACGAGGAATATATTAGTCTTATGGAGAGGTTGCTATACGATAATTCATCTCCCCGTCCGTCGAAAGATTTTCATGCTAATCCAAATACGATCATCGAGTCTCTTCCCACATTTCCTATCCCCGTTGAGGATAGTAAGTATCTTAGGGAAGAGATCGATATATTTCCTGGTTCGGATGACTCAATACCACAGGGTATTGAGAGTGATGATTATGACTAGGAAGGTGACGATAATTCTACTTCCCTTCCCGAGTTTGAATCATTTCATGTTAATTATCCCGATTCGGGAGATTCAACCATTGATGTGGTGGAATACATCCCCGTTGATGTGCCTAATATTTTGCCCACCCATCCCACCCTTCATATGGATTTCGACTTCATTCCTTCTCATAATGATCTCGGATCTGATCTTGATGTTTCTTCTCCTTCTGGAGATAGAAACAAGATTTACGATCCGGGGATATGCATTGAAGTAGAATCCATGAGATTTCTTGCTACTTTTTCCCCCGTGATTGATACTTTACTTCCATTTTCATCTGAAAATGAAGACAGAGTTTTCAATCACGGTGTTCTTGCTTCAAAGGAAAAATCTGCTCCTTCTTCATCACATCGGGGCTTTAAAGCTTCTAAGCTTCTTCATCATAAAAGCCCGATGTTGATTCATGGAGAGAACATTCCTATCTTTGATGTTCCATTTCTCCATTTATATCCTCCTTGACCTGCTCAAGTATGAGGGATCGAGTCAGGCTCAAGACTCGGTTAACAAAAATAAGCGCTTCGTGGGTGGCAATCCATGCTTATCCTTATCGTTTTATTAATGAATAAGTATGTTATGAGGAGGCTCGCCTCTACCTTTCTTGTGTTTTGTGTTTTGTTGTATGTCCAGGATTATGAAGCCTCTCGTGCTCGTGGTTTTGTCCTTCGTTCACTCGAGCTTCAATCCTTTGCATAATTATAGGAATTCAATATCCTAATCTTATCGACTAACGTTTATCTTTGTGCACACTTAATAAACGGCTTTAGATTTACATAGAGACCCTTCTTAAAACATTGAGGATAATGTTCAATTCTAGTATGGGGGGATATATCGATTTGATTGTGCCTGCAGCCGTTGTTTTCATGTAATCTCGTTTTTACCACCAAAATACCAAAAAAATGAAAAAATTTAAAAATTTTCAAAAATAAAATAAATGTTTTATCACAATGTTGACTTTCCTGCTGGGTAGAATAAGAATAAGTTTTGACTCGATTGAGCGTGTTGAGCTCTAGCTTGTCCCTTAACTTTTAGGCTAAGCATTCGCGGATCTTTTTATTAAAGATTTTAAATTTGCGAAGAAAGAGAAATGATAGAGTTAATTATGAGTTAGATGCTAAACAAGGATTAGTTGGAAATCTTAAAAGCTCATAAGTGTAGTTTATGGCTTTTTCTCCCATAAGCTTCTAACCAGACTAATAATACGTGCTATTTTTGAAAATTAAACTTAAATCAACTATTTTTGAAGTATAGTCGATATCAATAATTTTAGTTCAAATTTATACTTAAATTTTCTAAAACGAAATTTTCTCTATATCATGGTAAAAAAATGTGGTAATAATAATAATAAACTATGGGCTGATAAAAGTTTACTGCATCTTGCCGGCTCACAACCGATGTTACAGTCTTCTAAAATAAGGCACATAGTAATTATCTGAGACCGATAATAGTTTGCTGCATCTTGCCGGCTCACAACCGATGTTACAGTCTTCTAAAATAAGGCACATAGTAATTATCTGAGACCGATAATAGTTTGCTGCATCTTGCCGGCTCACAACCGATGTTGCAGCCTTCAAAAAGGTCGAGGATTTACATTGTATCATGGTTAT